>LOND01002541.1:13949-29271 GCA_014220965.1 Paragonimus kellicotti
ATCGCAAATAATGGCTGTGTTTGCTATTTGCGCTGGATGCACACTTTGTTTGTATGCCTATTTTACATTCCTGTACATAACTTATTTCTTTCGTTACTGTAAACCGTTTTTGTTAATAAAAGAAACGTTTTTCGTTTCAGATGTACTCCGTCGTAGTTTTCGACGATCAAGGTGAGGAGGCTTGTGCTGTCCTCAGCTCATCATGGATAATGAATGGGATTGCAACCTGGCCGAGTATATCTGGCCTTCATTCGGTGAAAGTGTCAGACTTCACCTAGCACCACCACCTGGCTCCTCGCAATTCCCAGTGACTGTTATCTTTCAAACAAGTGATGTTGAGCTGTTTTAAATAATTGCTTTCAGACGACTATTTGAAGGCTAGGCGTTATGCCAAGAAGGCAGAGAGTACGTCAGACCTGGACTCTTCTGACGTTACTGTAAAGATGGGGAGGCGAATCCAGCGCACCAGGTATTTTCCGTATTTTGCTTCCAATATACCGTTTAGCAAACCCCCGAGAAGATTGCTGTCTTTATCATCATCGGACGAATCCGATGTCTCCCTATACAGCACCCATGTAAGGCAACCTCAATATGCAACGTTTCCTTTGCGCACGGGTGACGTTGATTCCAACAGACCTATTCAGCCTGTCGTGACTGTTTGTAATCCTAGGCCGTCGCCTGCAACGTCCTCTCTGACGACATCCCCAAAACTCCCTACGCCGCTATCGTTCACACACACACACACACACCAGTTTTTAATCCTATTTTCGCTTCCGAGACAATGTTCCGGTTTTACGTCCCATTTAAATGTCTCCATCTGCAACTACCTCACAGGTGGGACATTTCTCCACCCTAATGTCTCCCCCACTTGTCCGCATCTTCACTGCATTCCTCATTGCTCGTTCCAACAGTTCCCTCTCCAGTGTCCGCCTCCAGCTCGTCTGTGGATTCCACGACTGTCCCTGTTCCTAGGGAATTTTTGAACACGCTGTTGAGGCAACAAAACAACATGCTGTTGACCCTGAATCACGTGGTCAAAGAGTTGGCGTTCATAAAAGAACGTCAAGACAGCTGTCGGATGGTTGCAGGATCCTCCGCTGGACAAGATGAACGGGACATACGCGCTCACCTGTTTCCCGTGCAGACTGTTGCGCGATTCAAGGACCTGGAGTCCGACTTAAAAAAGCAGTCATACAGGAAAGTTGTGGTAGGTTCATTTTAAACTACAACTACTGTTCTAGATGGATCACCTGCATGGTTTGAGTGCCCCCTCCGCACGACAACTTGTTCGTCGGTGTATGAGGGAAGCCATAGGCACCGAATTGGCACTACACATGACTTATGCAGGTGGTAAAGGGTAAGATAGCATTTAAGGATTGCACATTGCGACACGCTATCGAAGGTCGTTATAACAACTATGGAGAACAGCTTGCACAAAGAAAAGGATATCATGCCAGCGAGATATGCAGGTAGGTGAGTTTTTAGCTCCGGAACGAAAATGACAAAAGTAGGTAGAAAAGCAAAATAATCAAAAGTGTACAGCGGACTGCAATGATCAGAAATGTTTATCCTAGTCGCTAGAACTAGTGTGTTCACTCAGAGGTCTGTTTCGTTTTCTACCTTCTTACACAATCAGCGTGTACACTTTCACCGACTGATACTTGCCCACTTTATGAAGAAATCTTTAAGTATATTTCAGTGACTAAAAACAAAATGCCAACTTCCAGGTCAAATGCAGGGGTATTTTTTTCGCCTTTAGCAGTATCTCACAGATTCGCCGACGATCATTGTGCATGCAGGTGAGTTGCTTACACCACGAGAATGAGAATACAGCCAGAGCAAGAAAGAAATCTGCGTAAAGAAGGTCTCACAAAAGTCTACATGGACAAGCCTGGTAATCACCAATGTCTACATCAGATGGTCCGAAATTCAAAACCCAGAGCAGCCGAATGCAGGACACGCCACACGGAAGCTTTTGGAGCTGGAAGATGGTAATGATTATAGGTAAGAGTTCTTAGGTCAACACCACCGTTTTCAAAAACTGCTACCAGTGGCTGAATGTTCGGTCTGTTGGTGTATCATCCTCAGCCGAACCGAAAACTCTTTCGGCGTATGCAAACTAGCGGTGTTGAGTACTACGGTAGATGGTCGCAGATCATATTCTACCAGATGGTTGGCAGTCTCAGGTCAGAACACTCCAGGCGGTAAATCACTGACAGGATGCAAGTTTGATCGAAAAGTGAGAACTGCATTCAACACCACGATCCATGTCGCAAGCAGCAAGCGAGGATGTAACAGTAGCAGGGAAATGCAACGTAATCTATGATGAGGTGCTCGTGGCTCATATCTGCCTAACATGACCACATATATTCCGAATGCTTTGATAAGCCATGCGTAGTTGTCTACATAATGTGTTGATTCGCCTTTTCCAACAGTAGTGTTGTAGTGTGCTAAACCCCTGCAATAATGTGACAAACGCTTTTATTGTCCAGACCACAAATCCCGAAGATTTCTAATGACCGAACAGAATCGCCAAAATAATAGACCGGATGAGATTTAGTGTTCGACACCGATGTGCTACGTGTCCATTGAACCAGCGGGAAAAGCATGAGCCAGATTCATGGTCAATAAACTCTGATGATGTGCCATGTGGGCTATATCCACTGTTTTGTTTGGTTTACTATTAACTACGTTCAACCAGTCTTTTCGTTCTCGTTTTTGACAGTCTTGTTGTCTCACTGTACAATCCAAGCACAGTTTGATGTTCAGTGACCAGCTATATCTTCTAGTATGATCATTGCAAAACCTTATACCTTCCGAACAATTGTTCGCCTCAATAATGTATGATTGTCTAAATTAGTATTCAGTTGAGTATGTATGAACTAGGTCCAGCTGTGTATTGGTTTTCACTTTGCTTCAAAAATTTCGCTTCTCTTCTGTTGAACTTCAACTTGCCTGGTGCATATCCAACCTAAGGGGAAACGGTGTTTACAAAAATGTGAACTGAGACATCCAGTTACAAGTTATCCTCTGCTATGCGTTGACACTAGTAAACGTAATTTACGGGTAGAAACCGTGAGGAAAAACTGACCACTAAACACCCGGGTAGGTTAGTACATTCTACACTGATTGTGCACACAACGTGAGGGTGCTATCGCGGATGTATACAAGTAGCAGTATACATATATTATTTCGCCAAGTCTTTTATAATCTGGTGAGTTTAGATGTTACAGCAGATGAAAGAAAACCGAACAACAATGTGAAAGAAGACAACAGTTTTGCACAACAGATGTGTAATTAGCTTCGATTCCATACTAATTCGAACAACTTCTTCAGTCATAAGTGGTTGTCGTTCGTAGAGTTCTAAAAAGGACGTCGTTTGAAGCAAACTAAACCAAGTGATAACCCCAGACACTTTACCTCACAAACTCACGCAGTAAACCGATTACTTCGTTGCTACTTCCGGTCCAACCCAGGTCATACAAAAAAGTGTAGTAAACGACAGGCGCTAGGCTGACGCCTATGCGGTTAGATCATTACATTAATCAGGAAGTTAGCTTGATATTTTTCTAAAACAAGCTGGCAAACGGCATCTTTACTTTCGCGTTTTTTTCAGCCACACAAGTGCAATTCGACAGTGGCACGATTTATCGAAAGCGGACAGTCTCCGAAGATCATCTGCAGCAGCGGAAGCCAACTTTTGCCTGAAGCAGATCGCGCAGTAGGCATACATGAGACAAATTCTGTAACAGACGGAGTTGATCGATAAAGACCACTTTTCATCCCACCCATACGTACCACCAAACCTGTACAACTCTCACCATGCTGCTTCGGTACGCTTCACTGTTCGATACCAACACGACCACACATCCGTAGCTTTTCCACAATTCCTTCTGTTCACATTTTCACACTGTTGTAAACTGTCTAACATAGTGCGCATTTTAAACAACGCAGCGGTAAGAACGCTCATCGGGGGATATCACTTTTCTGGCCTTTTGCAGTTTCTTGCCCCGTAGGTCAAAGTCGAACAGACGGGTTCGATTGGCACGAGTACCGGCAGTCATCCACCATGGCCACAGAAGTGTTTTGTGAGAGAATTCTATAGTGTTTGATCCAGGGGTTACCAGCAAAATGATTGATGGCTGTCTAGGCACCACCGGGTTTCCTCAACTCCGTGTACACCGGGAACGGGTATCCACAACCTGTGTTGGAACTAGTCCAACAGAATAATACCCAGTCTGTACTCACTATCGAAAACCAATCGACAATGAAAACAAAGACTCAGCGCGTTGACCCTCGTGTATTAGTATCGACCCTGGAAAATAAAGTGTACAGAGAAAGCACGTCAAGCTAGCGAGGCACGGAGCGAGTTGTGATTTTAGCCCCGGGACGGATATTACAAAAGGGATGGCTTGACTAAAACAAAAGTAGGTAAAAAACCAAAATCATCAAAAGTGTACAGGTGAATGCGACTATCAAAAATATCATTTATTATAGTCGCTACACCTGTGAACAGATGTTAGAATTGCAATTCACACATTGATTCCATCAACAAAGGGTACTAGGATGGCAGATAGCTGTCTGAATTATCCCTGGGCGAAAAAGAAGTGTAACGGAAAATGAATACAACCTCTAAGTCTTCTTGAATTTCTGATGACTGCTACTCCGTGGACAAAAGCTAAGTGTTCGGAAGACCATTTTGAAACTTAAGTACGGATCCTGCGTTCGATTCATCAACTTGCATGGAACGGCTTGTGACCAAATTAGGTCGAACCATTTAACCACTTCATTGGTGTTCAGTGGACCATCCACTTGCACAAATATATCCTTCCCTCTTGTGTAAACAAGAATGCTCAACAGTGCATCGGTCTTGTTTGTAAACGAAATGGAAGCCCACTCGACAGACATCATTTCGTCAACAAAAAATTTGCCAACATAGTCTTTTGGAGAATAAAGTAGGACATTTTTCGGGTGAAACACGACGATTCACAGAGAATTGCTGGTATCCTAATGATTTTTTGTCATGCCCCTTGACTTATTAGTCTCTCACAGTCTGTCTATTGCACATAAGTTACTGAGGTTCTAATTCACACAAACCATCCCTAATGCTGCAACCTCAAAATTCAACATATGACATGGAACAAAACCTTGAATTTGCAATGTTAAGTTTGTTGGGTTAGGTTGTGCCTTAGTCACTATAGTTCCAGATGGCTGGTTGTCTTAGATTAAACCGGTCGACCGGCTGACATGTAGCTGGTCGTCAACCTACTCTGGATCGATAGGTGTTTCCTAATTGGTTGATTGTCTCACCAGTCAGGCTCTCCGGAGGTGAAATGAGAAATACACTAGCGTTTAGCTGCTGGATACACGTGCGTGAACTGGCTACGACAAGTTGACTATCTTACACCATACGTCACCAATCATGCACAGATTTGTGGCTGGCTAGTTCTACGCTGCTAGGACAACAGAGAATTTGGACACCCGCCTTTCAACGAAATGCAGCACCTTAACAGTTGTGCTGTGAATGATAAGTTACATTGTCTGAAGAAGAGAACGCTGACGACGGGCTCCGCACTAGACCACGCACTAGTAATTTAGACAAAATTAGTAAATACAATACGGAAGATGGTTGACAACTACGAAGTTCCGTGCGATGCGCTTCACCGGCCGTCTGCGTTGACCGATCGACTGAGCAGCTGTGATATGGAAGAAAATGACCCCTCAATCCGTCCGAACTTTGGGTTATTGCGCAGCCAAAGCACATGCACAGAGTGCATGAGTTATGTCCCAAGACTAGGTTTTCTTCACAAACACTGATGATTACCAAGCCACACCGTACATTGTTGGAATAAAACACTTAATCTACATATAAGGCCAGCATTCTCCGTAAATTTATAACTTTCTAGGTGGTAACACAATCGTGGATCAGAAACTGGCGTGAGACATTTATTTTGGTTAGGCCTGTCGAACAGCCTCTTTGTTGTGACAACTTCAGTCCTCGTTAATAGCAAGATTCAGTATTTGGGCTCTCAGACCTACACTGAGTCACCGTATCGTGAGGACCGCTACATCTACTGGGAGCCTTGGAATGGGAAGACAGTCGTGAGTCAAGATCTAGTAAGATAAAGACAAGGCGTAAGCTGAAATGGCGTCATTCAACCTTTAGGTTGTACTGTCCTGCTCATCGCGAAAATAAGTTCCTGGTTCTCCGTGACCAGTTGTTACGGTTATTCAACAGTGAACATCATGGTAACGTGCTCTCATTTGAGGGACAAATCCTTAATGCGCCACAAAGGCTACAACGCAAATGACTGACCAGTCATCTCCTCAGTGTACACCCACCCACCGAAGTAACCGAGTACTTCAACAAAGGGGACAATAGTATCCCAAGGACGAGGGCTATTACAGCGGTCGGAAAGTGTGTTAAGGTTCAGTGAGGTGTACACGATCACAAACTAAAATGAATTAACACCATAGTTTTGTTAGACTAAGGCAACTAGGCGACCTCTTGAAATCTACCACATTCATGAAAGTAAGTCCACTTTGGCTCTATAGTCTTATCTAGAAGGAATGTTACGGTCCTTGCTCGTACTCGATAAATACGCCTTCCTTTGTAGTCAATCCGCTAAGACGTAAAGTCAAGCCAACCAAAATTTTCGTTCGCCTGCAGGATTAGGATTCAAAATGAAAGTGCAACCTAAATGATAAAACATCCCACGGTTGGCGGAATCCGCTTCGGGATTAACCTGTTACACTGACCGAAGCCAAAAGTGGTATGCGTATAACCATCACCACAACTCATCATCATCATATCAGCCATGAGCCTGACCAAAAGGTACTGTGGCTCGGGCTGCCGCTCACCTCAACAGTGACGTGGAATATCCTAGTCTGTGTTACACCACTTGCCGTTTTACTCACACACCCAGTCTTCAGGTTAAACCTTGAGGATTAGAGCCAGTAGGCGTGTGAATAAAGGCCTTTGTGGTCGAGCCGGCCAATGCTGGATAACCAGATGGTAGGCTAGTAGGAAGGCGAAACACTAATCTATCAAAACCGAAAAATTAACAGACTCAAATGATAACATCTCAGCCAGCAAGAAGGATATTGAAAATATAGAGCAAAGTGTGTTTTATTACAAGACTACATACTAATTCCTCCATTAGGAAGATGAACGAAAATTTTACTCGAGATCGAGAACCGAACGAGGCTGAACATACAGCTCACCAATAAGTCCAAGAAAAAAGGAACCGGGCCATCAAGACCCAAGTTTCTACGAATAGGCGTGGGCGAATTACCAAATGATAGGGATCGTTAGTTAAGGCAAACAAAAAAGTAACTGACATGAGTTACTTGCACCTGACGCACTGTTAGTCGCTGACGATGTACTACGAGTACTTTGACGACCTGACAATCTGAGGCAACCAGCGGACTCGCGCCTCATTTGTCGCAACGTCATCAGGTTAGGTCACCACGAATTATGGAATCTACAGATCCTCTGTCCACCAAGCGTTTGAGTTCACGACCACAGACATGTCCCTAACTGGACTTCCGGATACCAGTCCCCAGTCAGTAATATGAGACCGATATTACAGGGAGATGTTTATCTGAATAATATCCAAGTATAGGAGCTTCAGGCCACCACGATTTCACCAACTTGTTTTTAAGTGCTCTTACAGCGGCTGCTTCGTGATCTGTTCAACCATTCAACGAACGTGTCTCAGTCAATGAAGCTGATTAAACATCAGCATGGCTTCAATCTCGTCTATGTCTGCCCAGCGAGGTACCAGTGTTTTTAACCATGTCCGACCACCGAATACCCCAGATGCGTCGTAGACTTTGCAGTACCAGTCCCGATAAATACATGTAACAAGTTAATCCAACGGCGAATTCTGTCAGATGATTTACTGCGAGGTAAATCACGGTTAAACACTGAAAAGAATGTAGGAAACGGCTGAGTTGATGTACGACGTTACGTATGCAAGTAACAGTTCGTGTTTCTGGCGTGTCACATAAGTAGGAATGGATTGAGGTAACTTATAAAAAGAGGGGGAATGTGACCAGGAAGGATTTTACCAGTAAACGTGATCCAAACACCAACGTGTTCAGTGGGAGCACAATTGGTTAAAATCGAATGGGAAAATTAGCTGCAATTAAAAGATGGGCATAGGATGTTTCCTTTTGTCGGTTAGCGACATACATAGCTAAGGGTAGTGGTGCGCCATTTTAACTGAAAAGGGCTCTGGAAAGGCTTAACGAATAGTTGTAGAATAAAATATCAACGTCTCCTGCAATATAAACGCGTTATAACGTTGAAATTTCTAACGCGAACAACCGATCTGAGATACTAACATGTATCCTGGCTTTACGTATCAAAAACATCTCGTTACTACTTGTGTCCGAATTTTGTCTTCTAAGGACATTGAAAGAAAGTAATAACTGGTCGAAGAACAATGTCTCTCACTAGACGGGCCGCATTCACAACTGACCTCTGAAATAAGTCACAAAGTTCAGATTGGTACTGAGACTCGGTGGATATCGGAATTTGTATTGGAAATGTTCTGTAGCTTCTACAGTCTTCCTTTTCAAGCAGATTAACTGAAGCTATTCGCACCGTAACGAGTGAAGGAACGCAAACTAGATTTTTAATTTGAAACATCCGTTGTCGTTTTTTCTAGCATTACAAACCTACCGAAGTTGCAAGTCGTCCCTCTTCATTAACCCACGAATCAGCTTGTGGTATAATGTAACAGACTTCGAACGATGAGGTTGGGGCCGATGAAGTTCATCATAAGCAACTCGCACGAACAGGCTTGCGCGTGAACCAACCCACGGAAAACAACGTGTCACAAAGGCGCAGTCGACTGAAACTGGCACTTACGAAACCCGTTTTACTAGTTCGGTTGTCACCCACCGGTCTCATCTGACATGCATACCTCTCGGTAGCCTAATATTAACGCAACTTAAACAGTCAGGTTGGCGTGCCAAACAGAAAATATGCAAGTTAAAAATGATTTATTCTAAATATCATGGCAATCACAACAAACCGCCTTCAATATTCAGTCGTTCAGACAGCAGATATTTTGCACTTTGGGAACGCAGTTTGCAGTCCGACAGATTACCAGTTCATCCAATTCATGGGTTGCATTACACTGTAAATTTATTTCGAGTTTCCCAGTATTTGGCAAAAAGAAGACCAAGTGTACACACGAAACAACTTGTGCAAGCGCTGCAGTTGTCGTGGCAACCAGTCATTCGAGTGACTAAGATCAGCGTCAAATCAGTAGCAACACCCATTGACACAGACATCTTCCTGACCACGATATAATGTCACTAATTCCTCCATGTATCAAAATAACGGAATGAAAAACCAGTGAGAATATACATCTAACTTTGTTGATTTTCGATTTCCAAATATGTAAGTGGACGTTTTTGGGACTTAAAACGAAATAAGGTGCAAACCGAACTATTTACATCAGAATCTACTCCACTGTACCTCAGCGAGCGATAGAATTAGTCGCCCTATTATTCGCGCATGCGTCTTTGGCTGTTTATCTACATAGAAATGAGACCCAATTGTGAAAAGTCAGGGCTTCGGCTGGATTCGAACCAGCGACAGAAACACCATGCCTGAACGCGGCAAGCGCTCTACCAGCTGAGCTACGAAGCCACGCCAGAAGCTCGGAAATTTCACATTTGGACTCGGTTACCCACCCGCTCTACCAGCTGAGCTACGAAGCCACGCCAGAAGCTCGGAAATTTCACATTTGGACTCGGTTACCCACCCGCCCCACTATCTCATATGGAATCCACCAAATGATCCAGTGGACCGACTGCCCTGGCAGGATTTCTCAAACAGTTCACGCTGTCGAACCATTCGTGTCAACACTTAACAGTTCTTCCCGTCAGTCTTGTCGATCGACCACTTGAAACGTACACGTAATAGCCACGGAGAAAGTTAGTGCGCTGTTATGTCGATTCAGTACCACCAGAACGCGTGTATATTCGTTCATTGTTACTGTGACAGAGTCGCACGCCACCAGAGCGACTACGGAGTGGCGAGAAAATTCATAAACGGTTTGTCAACCAGATTAAAGGGGCTTTACATGTACACGACCGTTCCCAAATACCCACCTAATTGCTTCACCTCTGCATCTTTGTTAAAGAAACATGAGTGTTTGGGAGCGATAAATCGATGTTACCCAATCCGAGGTCAATAGGCTAGTGATCAACACGCATGACTAAAAAAACGCTGACCGGGGCTCACATTCCACCCACGGCAAAGATATGCGCTACTGTTGAAGTCTGGGGAGGACAAAACGCGAGTCTATTTGTTTCTTCTAGAAAGAGGTCAGCCGGAAAGTTCACCTGAATGCTAATAAATTATTGTCACCGACTTTTATTTTTTTACGCGCATAAACTGTATCGAGGAGACACTGGTTGATATTCTTTACCACCGCAGTAGCGAAAGGATTCGACAAGAAGCCAACGATACTTTATCAAACTTAGGTCGACGGAACAACGGCGAACAAACGAGGTTCATCGCGTTTAGGCCAACTTGCGTTGTGCCTCTAATCTATTGGCATTAAGTACAAAGACCAAACACCCGCCTCACTTAGTAGAGATTTTTTCCAGCTTAACTGCGCATTCGTTGATAATGGAAAGCAGCCATTACAAGAATTATAATTATTCTCCCATGTGAACGACAGTTTGTTCATTTTAAGCTAATAAAATTATTGGGGAAGAAGAAACTCAATAAGGTCACCAAAAATATAATCGGTTGAAGAAAGTGTATAAATTAACGTAGTTGGGATGAACAGAAACAGACAAAGACTGAATTACAGAACACTAACATGCCGCGTTCATCAGCATACCACAATTACGTTTAGTCTAGAACAGCTAGAACCTGGCCACAGAGCCCCGGTAAGATGTAAACTAGCGGAGCGTCGCGATTCAGTCTAGCTGATGAACACGCTCACTGCTGCTTTAGCTAAAGACACAATAATGTTAGCTACTTCTTTTTTAAAAAAAAATAATGATTGACTAAGCTTCCCGTAACTCAGTAACATATCGCAACCAGAATAGTAGGACGGCCGAAAATGTAAAACTTCCGTGCAGCTATGTGAAACCACTCACTCTGGTCAGTAAATGGTTTACGACAGGGTGCTTCATCCCGTATGACTGTCCTATTGACGGTATGGTAACTAACGACAGCCGAGAATGACTCAAACAAACAGAACTACATTAAACACGGGGATCTCACATTGTGATTCCAGTAGAGAGGAATTAACTCAGAATGCGCTTGTTAGACTTACAGTGAACTTCACTCATAGTAGACTCAGTTGTAGTGAAATTCCGGTTATAAAGAAGCGTTTTGCACCACTTAAAAGTACGGTTTAAGACAAGTGAAAAAAATCCGGATACGGTGAAGTCTCATATACAGTGGATGTGTCGTACAGAAATTTCAATTTCGAACAGAACCACGTTACAATAGAGCTACGAAGTAAACGTAGTTCCGTGCCTGTACTTCTGTGTATATTGAGTGGTTCCAATCGGTCACCGACTCTGATTCTACAGTATGAATTGGTGAAAACAACGTTGAGATGTAAATTCGTGTCCGACAAAAACGAAGGAGTCAAGACGTTTCTCATGTCAGACAACTCTCTGAAGACTACAACAGCAACAAAAAGGCCAAGGTGACAAGTACATCGTTTGAGTGCACCACAGCAAGCTGTAAACGATATCACATAAACGATTATCTCTTTCTGCCTTATAACCCTTCTATACATTCAACACAAACCAAAGAACGAAAGTGTTCATTGCACATTGTTCCTGCTAAACACGACGCTTAAACCACAAACATACGATCAACGTAGTAGTCACAATTTCAAAGCAAATCACGAAGCGTAACTGAATAAAATGTAGATAGCAGTACATGATGCTGACATATCAGCGACAGTTAATTTGGAACGGGGTATGGACTATATTTCCGCCATCCAGGACCAACGTCCATAACGCCGGACTGAGTACACCCTAAAGTAGTTCAACCGTCTGTCAGCGCCGACGCCTATGTATTCAGGCACTTCTTGTGCTCATTGGCCAGGTGGTATTTCTCTGACGTTAGAAAAGTCTAACGTGGGAATAAGTTAGTGAAACGACACAGGGCACTTGAACAAACTTTCTCTTCCTCTTCTTATGGATAGCGACCCCGTCTCGATCGGAGATGATGACTGTTTCGGAAACTCGGGATTAGCGAAGTCATCCCCCAAAACTGGTGTCGGCTAACATTATCCCTGTGTTCAATTCGCGCGTAAACCACCGTAGACGCAGAACAATTTTTATTGCATCGAGCCTACTTGCGGTTACTGTACTTCGAACGCTAGACACAACGCGTACCCAACGCATTTCCAAACAACAAAATGAGCTTCCCCCTGACCGTGGTTGCATCATCACATCTCCACACTCCGCCCAAACTTTGATGCAGTCGATATAGCTAGGTGAAAGGACTAATTATCAAGGAAAGGTCTGTCTGAAAGATACTTCAACAAACCGAAAACAGCTCACAATCACTTCCGGCCGAGTCAGTGTCTATGTCAGGTTATTGCCGATCGTCAGTGTCTCAAGCGGGGTGCAACAAAACTGCCCAGTAGACAAAGACCCTAGGGCGCGCTCCGCCAAACTGTGAGAGCGAAATCAAACATTTCGTTGATCTAAGGGTTCAGGTCACTCCAACCGCTAAAGACAGATCAGACGCAAGTTAGTCACTTCTGTATGACCTTCACACCTTCTAAGCACAAATCCGGTGAGACTGCGCCTGGTACCACACTTGATAGGGAGTCAGAGAAAATCGAGCTGCAACAGCGCCGATAGAACACCTGTTATTATCGACAAACTGGGGTGGCCCACGCCGTACAACTAAACAATTTATAGAAAGCTCGCATTAATCCACAGAAAATATTAATTCATCAAATATGACTTCAATCAACTATAACAGACAAATGAGATAAAACGGCAATGCGCAATTTCAGAGGATTGCATGACAACCCTACAGTGATGCAGCCCAATCTCAAATCTCACGTTTCGATGACAGTTCAAGTTTGACAGCGCCGGTTCCCGGGGTCCGTTGAGGATAGCAATGAATATGAAAAACGCGAAAACAGGTTTGTTTTCATGAATGGAAACACCATCCAACTTAGAAAAACAAATTCCGCGGATTTGTAAGCCCACAATAGAAAACATTTAATTGAAACGAAGGTGCACCATATAACAACGACCGATAGAAATTAAACAAGACAAAAAAGTCACAGGTTTTCCATTATGGCATCTGCGCGACCGATCAGATCAGCCTTCTTAGCACTTAAGTCACTGTCTGAAGCTTGGTATTGAGCTTTGTTGATCTTCCCGTTGATAAGACGTTCAGCTAATTGCACACTTTCTTGTATCAAGTCGCGATAGGAAGAGTCGATAGTCATAACTTCCCGTAACTGAAAAAAAGTAAGGCATCAAGGGGATAGTGATTTTCAACCCAAGCGAGCTCAAGCGAACTAATTAACTTTCCAAGCAAGAAAAACAACTAAATTTGATCAACCACAGCGTTGCACAACTCCTACACGCAAGTAAGAGGAACACAATAGAAGCAATCAGAGCATAGGTTAGTAATACAGATTAACAGGTATGTAACCCATGGTTCTCCCAGTAAACAACTGCGTCCACACACTACGTATCGTATACAAAGGTCCTTCACCGCGGGTGCTTATGACTATGCTCAAAAGCAGATAACTATGTGAGACCTAACTGCAATGTTTGAGGGTCTCTTTAGAGCACAGTTGTCAGCGAGGGTCAGCTAGGAATGAAATGTGACAACGGTTACGCACACGCAGTGCACAAACTATTGTGTTTGAAACTATAAACGACGAAGCGGTGGATGTTGGACGACAAACATTCAGATGCACATATCGTTTCAAACGAACGTCATCATCATTATCATCACAGCGGTCTTGACCACCACGCAATTTTATCGAACGCTCAGCTCGCATGCGGAGTATGTGACCTAACCATCGCAGGCTGTGCAACGTGAGTAGTTGACCAATTGATCGCGCATCCCGAGCGTTCCGGAATACGCGCCGGCGAATGGCCGAATGCCTCACTTGGTGTTCCTTACACTTTCCTCGCTCGAATGCCAGCTAATTATCTTGCGTTTACGAGTGTATGACCTTCGGGCACGCATAACAGCATGGTCCGAGTCCAGGTGGTTGCCCCAAAATGCACGACAGTCTTCAACAGTGGTGCCACCTGTAACTGACTGCTACATGATCGAGTTGTGTCCATGACTGATAAGAACAGAGTGGTCTATAGGTAAAAATGTCTCTTCGTGCGTTTAAATATGGTGCCGGAAACATGGAGACTGTAACAGGCACACGGCCTCAGCAGTTTGTCGCCACTATCAGTGCATTGTGCCTAGACACCAACCAGCTAGTTAGCTCATATTGAGTGGACTGATCGCCGGCGCGTATTCCGGAACGCTCGGGATGCGCGATCAATTGGTCAACTACTCACGTTGCACAGCCTGCGATGGTTGGGTCACGTACTCCGCATGCCAGCTGAGCGTTTACCGTACCGGGCATTATATACTGAGACTCATTATACACTGTAAGGCTCAAACTGGTGTGATGATGAGTAGTCGCACACTGTCAACAGATCCTGCCGGTTAACTTCAAAAGGTTAAACTACACAGCATCCAGTCACAGTTACCGTAGTTGCAATGGTGATGGGCACGAATAAAAAAACTGGCATGCCTTCAAACCGTTACTCGCATGTAACATGACAGGCAAACACGTATCGCAGAGTAACACGATCGATGTAGGTTCCCACACGTTTGCCTTCAATGTCTTATAGCAACAAGTAAATGGTGACTAAAAATGGAACCGTCAGCGAACGAATTCATAGAGAAACGAACACTGATTATACGAATTTGAGGGGAAATAAAATTACTGGCAACAAAATGTTAACACGGCAACACATTCACTTACCTTGGCTATTGGAGACTAGGAAGATGACATGAACTTCAAGAAGCATCAAATAGGAATAATTTAGTTAAAAACTGTTCTCATCGGAACGTGGCAGGTACTGGCTCCGCTCCCTACTCATTTTAAACGTTGCAAGAAAATCACTTGATTCATAAAGGCGTTTTTTTAGACGAACTAATCGTATGATGTTAGGTCCCGTTCTGCCTCGTGTCTCAGTATATACCGGTGGTAGATAAGTAATAATTCTAGACACATCTAGTGCTTCAAAGTCAGTCAAGTACATAAATTAAGATGATGAA
>LOND01002541.1:29371-42766 GCA_014220965.1 Paragonimus kellicotti
AGACCAGCAATAGTTAGGTAAAATTGAGTGGTGGTCAGGCAGCAACGTGGTCATGTAGTACGAAGACCCTGATTGTTCCGTTGATCAGATTGGGTGTCATCTACCCAGCTGGGGTCCTTGTGATCACTCAAATCGCCGATTAGAAACGCTTTTCGAGATGGCAATGTGCCACAGTTAATGGTGAATCTGTATTCGTACCATTTGTAGTGTTTCCGTTTAGTCATTATTTAAGAATTTTTTAACTTTTCTAGCAACGTCTTCTTTTTCTGGGATATTCCCCGTCACGAGCAGACATGTGACTCATAGTACATTCTGGTAAGGCTCAAGACTGGTGTGATGATGATGTAGTCGGCACTGTTGTCAATAGATCCTGCCGGTTAACTTCAAAAAGGTTAAACTACACAGCATACAGACACATCTCGTGCTTCAAAGTCAGTCAAGTACATAAATTAAGATGATGAACTAATAAAAGTAATTGTTTCGAAGGTTGGCTGGTGCATAAAAAATTGAAAATATAAGCGCCGTTATTGAAGCAGTATCGCCCGACGTATTGCTGTCGATCATGATGGCCATGTTTCTAATGAGCAATTTAAGAAGGCCGAGTGCCGAAGTTTCCACGACTGATCATTTCGCTATCAATGTGTCGGCCACAAAAGGATATTAGTCGTCTCTCAGAGTCAAAATTCTTCCGCGTCCACCTTCCCTTTTACACCTTGCGCTACCAGCATCGAGACAGAGCGATATGCACTATTTATACGTGGGTTTCAAAACCCACAGGATCCGGCGTTTTGAGTTATCGTCTCGAAACACACCATAAGACAACGTTCCAGCTAGTTTGGGGGTGCGTCTACAGACAACCAATGAAACGACGATTCAGCTGGTTTAGTGTATCTTCGATGTGTGCGGTTGACCTTGGGGTGCCGTTTGCTGAAAGTGACGAATATTCTTTTTAGATAAACGCCTGATAAAGACCAAGAGAGTAAGCTCCACCATTAAACGATGCGATCCGATAAATACACCGTTACAGGAAAACATTGAGGGAAAGTGAGCGATATAAGCGACATCTACTGTGTTCCAACAGGTTTTTTGATAGACATTACAAATCAAACAAAAACTACACAATAGCTCCCGAACAGCTGAGAACTGGTCAAACAACTAGCTTGTTGGTTGAAACTTCAGCAAGCAGCAGTCGTTGCACATCGATAGAATCAACGGCAGCCGGGTCACGGTAACCATGAATATGATTTACAGTTGAAAATGCAATTATGTATGGAGAAGAGCAGTATTGATAGTTGCATGCTAGTGGTGACGACGCTGTACATTAACTTGGGAACGCCAAGAGCAGCGTTCCCGTTGATGAGCCGCTGAAATGCTCAACTAGCGAAGTTGATGAACACTTATGAAAACTCCCGGAAAGCAGTGCATGAACCACCGTCGAAATCATCGACACAAGCAAGTATGAAAAGTACGTTAGGCGACTCGGATGAGTAGCAAACATTCGAGACTTCAGAACCGCCTGCTGATCGCTAGCTTTTAGACCACACAAGCGAATAGTGTGGTATATCACGCGCCGCCGTTGGCAGAAATTGGACCATCCAATCTTTCAATACCTTCAAGAAACTGTTGTCACTGGCCTCCATCTAAAACGAAGGCAAACTAAACGTCTTTCTAGTGACGTAACAAAGAGCATGGTTTTCCACAGGAAGTGTTTTTATCAGTCATGTATCCAACAAGCCCTACAGGCACTTACTCTCGTTAATTCATCAGGTTAGCCCGCCTGCTTCGCGGTTGACCTCCGTATAAAAACAGACGCGCGATTTGAAGATACGTTCGGCGGTATTCAGACAGTCACACAAAGCGAAAGTAAGTCAAGAACTGAAAAAATCAACGCACACGTGAAAGAACATGTAGGGTGCTCAAAGAAGTGCGACAAGGAAGTGCAAAAACTTGCGAGCGACCGTAATTAATTTACGCACATTTACTACGATCAACACAAACGCATTGATCGAGAACAATGTGCGATCTGATATTTTGAAACCATGATCAAGTATACTAAAAATGGAAGGAAAAAAAAGCTGAATACACATAATCTATGTTACCGTGCGCCTAATCAAGAAACTGAAGAACCGTCGGGAGAGCTATTATGCCAGACGAAGAGAGGATGAACTCAGTGGAACATGACAAACATCAACATCATCATCATCATCAACATCATGCCATGAGCCTGACCAAAAGGTACTGTGGCTCGGGCTGCCGCTCACCTCAACAGTGACGTGGAATATCCTAGAAGAAAACGTTACTAAGAAGGTTGAAAATTAATAGAAGTCTAAGCAAAACTAGAAATGGTATGGATGCAGGTACGCCATTGACTGCGACACGCCGCCATCTCGGATAGCGTCTCCAACCAGCGGTTTGAGTGATCACGAGGACCCCATCCAGGCAGGCGACACCTACCCACTTTACTCAGTGGAGCAGTCAGGGTTTTCATAGTTCGTGATCACGTTGTCGTTTGAACACCACGTGATCTCCCTCAACTGTTGGTGGTCTCAGTATATAATGCCCGGTACGGTAAACGATCAGGTGGCATACGGAGTACGTGACCAACCATCGCAGGCTGTGCAACGTGAGTAGTTGACCGATCGATCGCGCATCCCGAGCGTTCCGGAATACGCGCCGGCGAACTGCCGTATTGCTCACGCGATCAGTCCACTTAATGTGGGCAATTTGGCGGAGACAACGATGGTCAAATACAGCCGGAAAGTGGGAAAAATCATAACATAAGGTACTCCTTACTCCACAGTCAAGTATACAGAACGAAGCGCATGGCAAACACCTGAGTCATAATTTCAGCGACATACTGGTACGTAGCGAGCGGACAAATCAAGACGCTGAAACTTGGACGCACAGGAAATTTCACGAACCTCAGCTATTTTTTACACTGAACATGCTTCAAGTCAAAAGAATGACACTCAACGAAAGAAACTACGAACACTTAGAATGGTCCATTAAAAGAAGCGCCTATAATCCGTAAATGTAGGATTTCGAATGGGCAGATTTTTGCGCACTGCTCACTTTCCCACATGACAAGATACGAGCCAGTGAGATGACCGCCGAAACAATGGTTATTAGTCAACAAGCAATAAATATGAATTCGCACGAGCAGGTTACAGTGAATAACAGCCTGAAGGCACTCTTGGTGGCATTCGGCTGATTATTTCAGGTTTCGAAAGCACCAAAATATCAACACGTGAGCGAACGAAGATGTCGAGCGCTTCACTAATCGCAACAAGAGAGTACGCTCCTGTTGGACCTTGCGAGCGACTGCAATCAATTTACGCACAATTACTACGATCAGCACAAATGAGTTGATCGAGAACAATGTGCGATCCGACATTACGAAAAAAGGCGACCGTGCATAACATAACGAAGAAACGTTAGGACAAAAAAATCCCTATTGACACAACGAGTGTTTTCTCACGTTCTTTCAGGAAACACGAACAGTCCACAGAACTTTTTACGTCAACAGCTATGTCGGAAACGATAAACAAAGTACCTAACACACTAAATGACTGCACTATTTACCTTCTCAGCACCTTCGGTGCATAATTCCGCCAGTTTTCCTTGAATGTGAGTCAAAAGCTGGTTAAGCCTTTTGTGCTCGCCTTCCAGCCTACGACGTTCTGATGTTAATTTCGCCGCATCTTTTCCGGACTTGTAGCTACTGATTACGTCCTCATATGACTGATAAACACCAGCACGTTGTTTATAGACGTCCTGTGCCTCATCCACGATCGCTTGTGCACGCAAGCGCAATTCAGCTTTTTCGTCCTGCAGATAAGATACAAGTAGAACACGCGATCAAACGAAATATGAAACAAAATCTTCAACACAGAACTAGCAAGATCGTGTTCATTAGTCAATGTCGCTTATGGAAGGTCTCAACGAGAGCAACAAAACTTTTTCAATCTAACGAATTATTGTGACTCTACGTGGACTGGATGACGTCTGGTTGTGTTGGTGTGAACAGCATCATTCAAAATGGCTGAAGCCGATAAGTATGAACGTTACCAGTCTTGACATCAAATAACTTACAGCCCCAATTAACAATGACATTACTAATAAGTAGTTTAGCCGGTTGGTTAATTTAGAAAAGACCCAATGGCGAAAAGCCCGGCTGGTTCCGAATCGGCGACGGAAACAGCATGCCTATGAGCTGCAAGCGCACTAACAGCCACGCGAAATCCGAAATTTCACATTGGACGCTCACCCACCCATCGATTTCTCTATAGAATCTACAAATCATCAATGATTTCTATGCTCAACAGTGGCGTTGCTGTATGCCGGCGTGAACTGTGTGAGGTAAATCTTGCCTGGGCAGTCGATCCTCTGGATCATTTGGTGGATTCCATATGAGACAGTGGGACGGGTGGGTAACCGAGTCCAAATGTTGAATTTCCGAACTCTCCACGTGGCTGTTAGAGCACTTACCACGTTTAGGTATGCTGTTTCTGTCGCTGAGTCGAATCCAGCGGAAGTCCAGATTTTTCACCACCGGATCTCTTTTAAATAAACACTGATACGTAATGATGTAGGACTTTCAATCGAGAGTGCTGACAATCAACAAGTTCACTTTCGAACTGACGTTTGATCCACACCGATAAACGAACTGAAAACAGCGATTGATGCATCGCTAATAAGAACCACGCAAAACACAAAGGTTTCTGCCAACCCGTCGACTGTCCGATGTTTTTCCAAACACTGCTCTTATTTTCGAGTCACTGAGGTCAACTCGAAATGTCCTGTTCCATAATTAATCAAGCCTCAACATTAGTTTTAGTCACATTTATATTCGAGTTAGCAAATTGTGCATGATCTCATACTACGATGGGTTCTGTAAATGTTCGCAGGACACAAGTGTTTTCACGCTCCATACAGTGGTCTGGAAGAACCCACCGTATCAGCACAGTTTTCGCTCTCTCAACTTCTAATGGGCTTCAGATTGCACAACTAAGAAATCCGTCGAATGTTTATCAGCCAGAAGACTGAGTGATCAGTGTCCCCAAACAAACCATTATCTGAGCATATCCACGATTATATTTTTCACGAGCTCAATCGATAGTACAGATTTAAACTAGGGAGCGTTTGATGCCTTAAGACACACCGAATCAATATTTTGAACAAATATTTCAAACAAAGTACGCATCGCACTTTCGACAGCACACGACGTCAGCATTCTCTTGTTATGTGCAAGTTCCGATCAAATGCAAAGTATGAGGAGGGGCGCACCTGTGTGGACGTTTAACCAACGTGATTTCATGCCAGCAGATGAATCAGAGTGTGCAACTGATCAGACCATAAAATTCGGTATCCGACTATCACTGTCTCCATCAGGTAGCCCGAGTCCGCAGGTGTTTGTTTAAAAGATCCTTAGTTTCGCGGTAATAAAAATGAACGGTAGACGATGGTTGAGTCGTGAACGCGGTGTATTGAAGGGAGTCTGCTACGCCGCGCATTTTTCATCACGGTTGTTGCCCGCAAGACGGCCAGGAGATGATATAGTCATTCTGACCATCCTGCTGAACAAGATTGAGGATACTCACCACAAACTGTGCGACCACCCAGGTACCTCTCGGATATGGCAGTGGATCGCAGGCAATGGTGAATCTGAACCCGTAAAACTATTGAGCATTTTTTATGACTCCTCACTACTTTGCTTGTTTATTTACCTTTCCGTATAACTGTGATCACTTATTAAAACCACTTTGTAAATTATCCAGAAACAACGGCAACCCGAATTGTACTAAACGCTGGCATGTTAAAAACATGCCACTAAATACGGTCAGATTGCAAACGCAGAATTAGGAAACAGCAGGCGCATATATAATAAACGGACTAACGTCAATATGTTCATGCTGAATCGCAGATGTTCTGACCAACGCCTTCAAATGGACTCATACTGAAAAATGCAGCGTACCTTTTTTGTAGACCACTAAAATTTATTCCATCAATCCGAACGTGAAGAACCCATTAGAAGCAACTGGTCCGGGTGTCCATTAACAAAGTGGCGGGCGGCTGTTTCGGACTAGCGGGGGTTTACAAGCAACACCTATGCCCGGGAACCCAACCAATGGTTTGCGAGCAAATGTCAGAATGGCAGTTTACGGATTAGACCACGTATTTAAAAAAGTCTTTTTTCAACTCCATCAGTGGTGGTAATTGATGTTTGTCAGTTTGTAGACCAGACATAAATAACTGTTCAAGTTCGTGTTACGGAAAAAGGAAACGTAAAAGCACAAGACCACTGTTGATATTGAGTTTAACGTCTTTGTTGCTTTATCGTTTTATTGCTACCACGGTTAACAAATAAGCACCGACACACGGTCGAACAGTAACAAGGGATGCAGTACATCGGTGCGTATTAACATGTTGACCGTCCAACTAATCGCAACACGAAAATATCAGTGTTGGAGCCTGCGGGCAGTCAAACTCAATATACGCACTTATGATGTGACCAACAGAAAAATGTAGGTCAACAACAAAATGCGAACTGATACTGCGAAATCACAACGGTAAACACAATGTTAAAACGATCTCTGTGCTGTTCAACACAAGACAAACAAGATTGGTCTATTCACAAGTCGACAAACGATTTGCAGCCAGATTGTCGCCCACTCTAGAGCGGGCGACAATCTGATGTCTAGAAGAGGTTTGCATAAATGTCTGGATAGACAACAAACCCCAGTGTCCCATATTTGAAGAGACGAGTATGATCTCTGATTGGCTCGGCGTGATCGCTCTTATTGGTGACATAGTGTGGAGCGGCCTAGTGAGTGGAAACCCACACTGATCGCCTACACTCCGGTCTAATTCTTCCAGGTTTACGATATGCACAGAGCGTAGGTGAAACAAGCTGTACAGCATAGGTCACCTGAAGTGGCGTGCATTGCTTGGAGTTGGTCTATGTGACAGGTTAATTCAGAAACAGATGTTTACATCGATTCCCGATGAGTGCCATATGTATAATGAGGCTTTGGGGAAAAAATTACATTGTAAACCTCGAAGTGCTTGTTCCTAAGCAATATATTAGATCACACGTATGCTAGACGTTGCGTGAGCGAGAACAAAAACAACCGGTAGCTACACCCGCGGAAGTGCGATGAATGGTCGGCGTCGTTAATAGCGAGGTACTCGAAGTAAATAGATGATTCAGTTATCCAAAAGAACCACGAACATGACTAGACAGTGATGCCAGCCGTGTCACTCTTCATCCCAACAATGAATTGAAATATCCTAGGAAATTACTAAAAGAAAAACTGCAGATCAAGCCATACAGAACAAGAATGGCTGTGAATGAACGCACGTCACAGACTGTTGCACACTGTCGACTTGGGCCAAGTTTTTAACCAACGATTTGAGTGACAGCGAGGCATCTAATCCGGCAGGAGACACTCACCCACGTTATTCAACGGAAATCAAAAGCACCACAGTTCACGAACATGTCGCTGCTTGATAGTCTTTCGATCAATGAACAATACCTGGTATTTGATTGCAAAGTGTAAGCATACTGCCGTTTAGACATCGGATGGTTTCAATAGGAGTCTCATCGTCTCTCTTTATTTCGCTTTCAAATTAGGACTCGTTCCCTCTTAGTGGGTGTATGACGGTTAAGCAACAGAGTACTGGCTCACTGATCTGTTGCTTTTTTTTGAGGAAGATGAACGCCCGTTGCAGCAATCACTCAACTGGCACATGGAGTAAGTGACGAGACCGTCACACACTGCGCACCTGTGCTGAGTGCATATTTTGGGTTTTACGAAATACGCGGCGACAAACTGCTGAATTATCTATGCAATTATCCCATTTGATTCGAGTTAGTTAGACGGGACAACGATCACAAACAGGCGATGCTTCTGGACCACAAAAAAAAATCGTGTACAAATATCTACCCTTTTATTTAGCAATAACCGTACGTCTTTTCAATGCCAGAGATGGCGCAGTTCGGCAAAGACAACACATGCTTTTACGATTGTTGTTGCTATCCCGTGGGCAATAAAACAAGCTGTCGAGGCGGTGCAACACAAGTGTATGAAACGGCCTAGTGTTAAGTGAACTGCTAACAACGCAGAATGTAGGAAGGTGAACTTCACAGTCTTGGGACGGCACTTCTCACTTTGAGGGTGTGAAGAGCCCCTTAAACATACCAGTTGTCGTTTATTTCGTTCCGTATGGTCTGTGCACCCTTGGAAAACAGGATAAGTAGGACAATGCCAACTGCATGCCCCATCGAAAAGCTTGGCATCGGGAAGAAACTCCACACCAAGATGAAAGAGCAATTAAGCTAGGTTTTCGCCCTCATGGTTATTTTTTAAAGACTCACTGGCAGGAAAAAGCTTGAGGAGCCATCCCAATAACATACAAACCACCTCTTGACGAACAGGAGTTTCAACACAAAAACGTTATTGCGTGTTCAACGGCACGCCAACGAGTGCTACTGAAACTGATTAATAAATGGTTAACGCATTGATTTATACCTCTGGGAGTGCAGGATGAAGTTACCATCTTTCCAAATCAACATAAGGCGAAAAACTAACCCGAAAAAAGTTGGATGCACAGTATAACAAATTGAGAAAGGGTTAAAACCAAGCCAATAAAAGCTATGCCCATTTGTTTGGAGAGAATATAGCCGCTTTATCATCATTCTCAAACCGCCGTACGACTGACTTTGAAGTTGCCCTGGGTAGAAAGGATTTGTGGGGTTTTGCCTTAGTATGTGTGCCGAGAAACATCTACTTACCCGGAAAATGGAGAAATCGAGACGAACGTAGATTAGAATGAAAACGAATATCACGCAAAACGCCGTTATCATCATCAGCGGTTCACGCAGCATGTACAACATGTTGAAACGATAGTTGAGCTGAAAATTAAAATGAAAATGGCATTCATTCAGGTATGACAAGTTGAAACACCGATGCATTTCACAAAACGAGCCATAATCAACAAAATCATTCAAAAAGAGAAAAGTAGAATAGACAAAAAATACTACAACGTCAAATATACAAAGCCCAGTTTCTGATTAACCGTTTCGCTGCCATGAGGTTAAATATTTGTTTGAGTTCACAGTACAACGCAAAATACGTTAACCAACCATACGGCCAGCTACAGTGTAGCTTTTATACCACTGGATGAAAGAAAATTCATTCCGATTTAACAGCGAAAATTCCTACACTGAAAACAATCGGATACTTTCTGGCAGACGTAACTATGATAAACAACAAACTTCTCCCATAAACGACTGGTAGTATGTTCACAAACCAAAAAACAATGAGAAGTTAAGTGAACATACGAAAACAAGGATATGAGAATGCGATAATGTTTTGAGGCGACAATAAAGTCAGACAACATCGGGTTGGATATCGATAATAGACCGGAAATAGAAACTGGTCCGATTTAAAAACCAGACATTTAAAAGTAGTCAGTCGAAAGGTCCACGTGCACGTGACGATGAAAAACAAACATAAAAAGTACTCAACTTCTATAATCAGATCGCTTGGATCAACATCAGAAGAGAAGCCCGTTAGGATGGTCAATAGCAAACTTCAGTGGTGGGATCGTAACCACCTGAATTGGACAATCACTGAAGAAACATACTTGGCACTAAACGGAAATCCAAAGTGAAGACACTGGGATGAAGCTTGAATTCTAGTCCGTGAGCTAGATTTGCAACACCACATTACTTAAATTCAATAATACAGGGTGGTACATACCGTAAAGTCCAAAATATGTTCAGTGACCAAATTTTTCGCCTGATATATCAGAACGGTACGGCCAACAGTGTCCAAGTAAGTCTTTAAAGTTTCACGTGGCTTTTCCTCGACCGGGTAAGGTGGGATGAACTCAATGTCGGTTGCCATTTCGGGTAATACTATTTTCACCGTAAGATCTTCGACAATCTGGTCGTCGTAGACATGATCCATGAAGCGCATTCGCAGAGAAAATTGAGAACCTTAAGGAAAATGTTGTAAACAAGAGATTACGAGCGAAAGATCACTAATGCTGTACATGAACGAGACCGGTTAGCATGAATGAAAATTAAAAGTTACAGTAAACCCATTTTACTGTCCACATATAGCAAAATCACTGGCGATATTAAAAGACTACTGCCACAAATAAACAGTTACCAACGCGCGATCATCTTCTGATGAGGTCATAGCTGACAGAAATCACGAACTTGCCTGAGCTATGTGAAGTATTTTTTCCGGTTACTGTTAGATACGAAGTGTCAACGGAATCAGACGTGGCGCAATGCAAATCATTTGCATAAACGAGTACCCATTAGTTATGGTCACTGTGGCCAACTAAACAATATTTGAGGGTATGGAGACACCGACGGTGGAGTTCGTTTAGGCGTTCTCGGCTTCCTGGTTGGGGTCCAAATGGCAGTGAACACTTTCGGTTGAGAAAGCTGATACTCATCAGGACACAGAGACTACTAATCATATTGTGTGGATATATAAACTTTGCCTTATAAATAGCAAGACAAATCACTGTCTAATAGGTTCGAAGCACTAAATCATAAAGTCTGTTTTGATATCAACACAACTAATGTGACCACGCAGGAAACATTGAAAGTAGGCGGAAATGCAACAACATTACGATAACATCCATTTGGTCAACAACAGGGTGATTCTCCAACACGACAGAAACGAACATCAATGTTAAAAACAATCACGGCATCAGCGGGTCATCCAAGAAAAGCAACGTGACACGTTGGGTTTTACCTAACAGATGAATGATGCGAAGTGGGCGAGTGGTTATGGTTTCAAGTAGTCAAACGATAGCACTACTTCCGATGTGGCATAAGAAACAACACCCAAGGGAAGTGAAAAAGGACAGCTCTTACGCAAATGGACGCAAGCATGAGGAAGATTGTCAAACGGTGCACTTCGTAGTTTCGTTTCTTCGCGAGTGAATAGAAAAACGGATGATCAGCTACTTGGTCTGAGATAAGCGCAGTCCACCAACTAACGTCTAATACGAACTATTCGACAACAAAAGCACGATCGAACTGTGATTTTCTATAACCCTTCAAATGAGGTTGCAATACTATTTCCGATCAGGTTACCAGCGTTTAAAGTAAGCACGTATGTATCGTGTGTACATCCAAA
The DNA here is from genome assembly GCA_014220965.1 of Paragonimus kellicotti. Classification (NCBI taxonomy): domain Eukaryota; kingdom Metazoa; phylum Platyhelminthes; class Trematoda; order Plagiorchiida; family Troglotrematidae; genus Paragonimus; species Paragonimus kellicotti. Next base: position 40,537 of record LOND01002541.1, read on the forward strand.
TAGGAAGTTGTGATATTCAATAACAAGAAACTTCGCATTGACGGTCCTAAAGCATGGAGGTGGTACTGAGACGATCAGTGTGTCACATGTGTACTGTTTGACGTAAGCAAGCTGCTGACGTTCGACGGCGGAAAAATTTTCAACTATGTCAACATGAAGAGTTTTACTGTCAGGTATTACGTGACATACCAACAGGAACCATTTCCCAGCAAAGCCGGTGTGTTTATACAAGCCCAGTAGCATTAACACAAATACTCCAAATGATAAGAAACCGGTTGGCGAAATGAAGTCAAGAAAAAAAGCTTACATACTAAAAATAGATAGTGCTCAAACAACTGCGACGTGAAAGTATGTCCACGCAGAAACATGTGAGCGACCGAGATCAATTTACGCATGTTTATTACGACCAACGGAATCGCACTGGTCGACAAAATTGAACAAGCTAGCATCACGAAACCATAACTACGCGCATCATAATTTTTTAAAAATGAAAAAAAAATCAGCTCATGAAGCGATGAGTTATTCAACTAACAGCAGTCATGGCTGAGGGGGCTGCTCTTGGAGGACCTGATGAACCCTACGTGACAAGCTGCTGTCCAATTTCCACAGGCAAGTGCGACGATGAAGGCAGACGACTAGCTGGCATCCTTAGTACATGACCTAACCATCTAAGTCTGTGCAAATGTAGCGACTGAACAAGAGAACTCGTTTGACAATCAGTGCCAAACACCCGCTTCCTAACCTCCTCGTTGCTTACTCGCTGGTGCCACCCGATACGAGCGATTGAACGCAGACATCGGTGGTCAAATACCTGAAGACGGTTCACGTCCTCTACCCTGAGCGGCCACGTTTCGCTGCCGTAAAGTAATACAGCCCTCACTGTTGTCTGATATACGCGACCCTTAAGCTTCAGATTAGTGAACACCGCTCCTAGCCTTAGAGATACGCGCTTCTATTTCATTCCCTACACCTCCGCGCCGCTGATGCAGCTTCCCAGGTATACAAACCGGTCAACAATCTCCATGACTTCATTATCTAACATTAAATCTACGTGATCACAACAATCTTGCAGAAGCACTTTGCATTTTGAGGCTGCAAAGCGCATTCCGAAGTACTTAGCAGAACGCGAAATAGCGTCCAGTGTTGTTTGTGCCGCTTGAAAGTTGTCAAACAGCAATACCTTATCGTCAGCATAATCAAGATCAGTCAGTCTTTCACCAGGTAGGAGGTCCACGCCGGCATCATTTGAGTGCCGCAGACAGTCCTCCATTATTTCGTCTATGACGAAATTGAACAAAAATGGCGAAAGGGGACAGCCTTGACGTACGCCGCTCCTGGTGCTGAAACTGTCAGATACTTCGCCGTAAACCCTAACCTGAGCTGAAGTATGGGAATAAAGCGCCGACAGTATGTTCACATACTTAGTCGGTACACCCCTACGTCTAAGCGACTCTAAAAGTGTAGATCGGTCCACCGAATCAAACGCACCTTTATAGTCGAGGAATACGGCGATTGTTGGCCGGCGGTACACATGACGCTGCTCCAGAATTTGACGAAGGGTAAAAATGTGATCTATACCCCGCCCAGGGCGAAACCCTGCCTGTTCTTCCCTAATGTTTACTTCCCGAACTGCAGTGAGTCGACGAAGTATAATTGATGCCAGAACCCTTGAAATGACTGGGGTCAAACTAATCCCTCTATGGTTTTCGCAAGAGCCCCGGGCTCCTTTCTTAAATATGGGAACTATTATCGAGTGACCCCAGCACGGAGGGATGGTCTCCGTCGTCCACACAAGTTGAAACAACTGAGTCAATGCCTCTACTAACGCCTCTCCACCTTCTTTGAAAAGTGCCGGCACGAGATCATCTGGGCCAGCAGCCCTATTACGATTGAGAGCCGAAAGGCAATTGCGAACCTCAGTCTCAGTGGGTGGTTCCAAATCTACCGACCAGGGTGCTACATCACAAGTTTGTGGCGGCAACGCAATAGAAGCAGCAGGCCAACTAAATGACCCTCAAAGTGTTCTGCCCAACGCTCTAACCTTCTGGACTTATTACAGATTAGTGTACCATCTACCTCGCTGATAGCTTCACTGACCGACGGTCGCTTGGGATCAGTTGCACGGATCAGCTTGAAGAGTGTGCCGGTGTTCCCTGAGACAAAAGCGGTCTTCATTTCCTTAACTTTTTCCACTAACTGAGCCTCACGGTCAGCCCTTAGGCTACGTTTC
>LOND01002541.1:51305-66528 GCA_014220965.1 Paragonimus kellicotti
GGGGAGAGGTTGATATCAAAACTGACAAAAACTCCTGCAGACGATTGGGAGACTGAAGAGGTACCTCGTGATTGGTGCTTGTCAACAGTAATTCCCGTTTTCAAAAAGGGGCCCGAAGTCTATGTGACAACCACAGAGGCATCAGTTTGGTATCTGTTGCTTCCAAGTTACTCACTGGCCTCATTTTACGTCGGCTCACTAAACCCAGAGAAAGCCAGATACGTGAAGAACAGGCAGGATTCCGATCCGGTCGAGGGTGCGTTGACCACATTTTTACCTTGCGACGGATCTTGGAACATCGGCACTCTTATAGGCAGCCGACGGTCGTGGTCTTTTGGACCTGAAGGCTGCTTTGTTCGATTCAGGGCTCGCTGAACGTGCCTGGAAACCTGCGTTCGTTGCACCAAAGACGTATCAGGGGAACTACGTGGAATCACGGGATTGCGCACTACTTTGCAAACAAGGTGAGGGGATACAGCGTGGTCTCGGCAGTTAATGCACTCTAGGGGGGGTCCGGCAAGGGTGATCCGATTTGTCCCCCTCACGTGGCCCCAAGGTGTGTTCAGGGATCGACACGAGGGAGGAGGCCGAAGGACGTGCCAGGGGAACCTGTTGGGTGGCGAGCCTATTCGTCCGGGCCGACTCCGGTATGGACCCCCCCATCTGGAGCGGATAGGCGGGACAAACAGGGTGCGTACCGGCTAGCCGCCTGCTGCGAAAGATCAGACAAACCATGCTGATACTAGTGGATGTACCCCCGCTGGTTAGAGACGCTATCCGAGATGGCGGCGTGTCGCAGTCAATGGCGTACCTGCATCCATACCATTTCTAGTTCTTTTGCTTAGACTTCTATTAATTTTCAACCTTCTTAGTAACGTTTTCTTCTAGGATATTCCACGTCACTGTTGAGGTGAGCGGCAGCCCGAGCCACAGTACCTTTTGGTCAGGCTCATGGCTGTTATGATGATGATTACCTCGACTTCCTCGAGTCAGAGCTTGTCTCAGACAGAACAACATAGCTGTTAGCCACAGGTGGCGTGGCTCCCTCCCCCCCCTACACCAGAGCCGCCGTTTTTATTTCGATTTGTTTTTAGTTTCAGATCATGCTTTAGAACATCGCTTCTGTTGACAAACGAGCCCACTACTCGAAGCGGCCACCTGTCTAATGAGTGGCTAATTTGGCAGTTAGGCATAAGTAAAAAACTAGCACAGAATGTAGCCCTAGGAGTTCTAAGTGTAAAGATCCCAACTGCTGGACCTAAACCCCACACGACATCCAAGAAACAAATCCAATAGCCTGCGGCACGGTAGTTTATGGGTTAAATACGACAATGTACCTCAGTTAATTCCTTAGAGTCGTTAGATGGCGAAAGGAATACTTCTCACGGGAATTCACGGAACAAGTTTAGCAGGGATATGCGTAAGGAGCTCAGGAGTGGCCCGATCACCGATCGTGAGGCCTGGATGACTGAGAAAATTGATGCAACGAAGAGTGATTTTGCCTTAAAAACTGAATACGTCAAGCCCAAGGCGTTCGCCTGTCAATAAAGTTATCAACGAGGCAGACGGCATACATTCATAAATGCAGATGACCAAGTTGCAGGGCCAGGTGAGGGCCAACTCGACTGAACCTGTCTCGGCCGTGTTACTGTCAAAAATTTGTAAGGTAATGTAGTTGATCGGTGGATTTGGGACTACTAACTAAGGACGAGATCGACAAGTAAATTCTGTTCTCGCCATGTGGTTCTCATTCCAGACGTCCTTGTGTCAGCACCTTTCCAAGAGGATAGGCGAGCATTAGCAGACGGCTCGAGTCAGCTGTTTTTATTTGTGTGCACAACCGAGGATATTCCTCTTCGCTTGTCATCTGACAATAAATATCGTATTTAATAAGGGAGCCAGGAACCCTGCGAACATCATAGGGGAATTAGTCTGACTTTAGTCAGGGCTCTGTTATCCAGTATACTCCGTCGACTCACTGCAGCTCAGTAAGCGGATATAAGAACAGGCAGCGTTCCGTTTTGGACGGTAGTGAACTGATCGCATTTTTACATTTTGCTGAATTCAAGGCGGCGTCACACGTGCCACTGAGTAATAAGTGCCGTTTGCCAGACCGTAAAGATGAGATTGCTTCAGTTTACTGAACTACTTTTGGGATGTCTCGAATGCAGGTGTGTCGAACAAATGGGTGAGCATTTGTGGGCGCTTTAGTTTTATACTGCAGCTCAGATTAGGGTCTGCAGCGTATGTCAAGGTTGTCCAGTTTCTCTGCTATCAGTCACTTTTGTCGCAGACGAAATAATGGGGTTGTATGCAGTATTCACAAAATAGAGGTATGCACCTCCTACCTGGTGGAAGAATGAGTGATCTGGACTGTGCAGACGGTAAGGTGTTTGACAAATTTCAAGCAGCACGGAGGACGCTACTTCGCGCTGTCGAATACTTTAGAATCCGCTTCGCAGCCTTAAAGTGAGAAATACCTCCACAAGACCGCCGCGATTACGTGGGTTTGATGTTGGATGACGAAGTTGTGGAGACTGTTGCCCAAATAGTGTATATATTAAGTTGCATCAGAAGCGACAGAGATATGTGAAATGAAGTAGAAGCTGATATCCATGAAGCTAAGGTGCACTTAGTCGAACTAGGGTATCGCCGCCGACAGATCTGTATTTGTATAGACCTCAAGGTACACATAAATAAAGCGGTCATGTGGAGTGTCACGGTGAGATTGTGAAACCAGGCAGCTCGTGAGAGAAGCCCTGAATCGTCCTCAAATATCTGACCGTCGAAGTCTACGTTTGACCTTCCGATTTGGGTGGCACAAACGGCCGAAACATCGATAAGATTAAGAAGCGGATATCTTGTAGTGGATGACAAGCGAGTTTGTTTGTCTTTAAATACGCACGGGCTTGGATAATTAAACCTTGTAGCGGGTAGGCCAGTTGGACGTCTACCGCGTCAAGAACATCTTACAGGTGCCGCCGTCAATCGGCGTAAGGTTGTTAAAGGAGGACTTGTATACCAAGTTTATCTTCCCAAGCAGCGACTTTGAGACTGGGTAGCTGAAAAAGATATGGCGGATGATCGGGCTCAAAGGCGTGAGTCTTGTGAGGGTGCGAGATGCTCTCATGAGAATCTTGTAGGACGTCAGTCAGTTGATTTGCATGAAATCAACACTTGTGTGAACGGACCAGTGAATGTTGTGGCACAAGATAACCCCTAGGTAGTTAAATGTTGTTCATCTGCATACGGATTCACCACAGGTAGATGCTGCTCCAGGAGCTGCTGATAGAAACTGCCATTAACAAATGGAAAAAGGTCTACAGTGATGAGTATGCGGACATGTTACGAACGTTTGGTTATTGGCTCAGATCAGAAAAACTATTGACAGAAGTGTCAGAAAAAACTGCATCTAAATCATCAGCCTTAGTAGAGTTCCAGAGACAGACGGATGGCACTACATTAATTCGAAGGTAAAATACGTGGTCCATATACAACGGAATAGCCAGCATTCAATAAAGGGTGTACTCACCATGGCGATGGAGAAATTCATGAGCTGGGACATTGTAACCCAGTATATACTGGGTTTTCCAGCCACCCATAAGCGGAAACCTTGGGGACAATCTGACTTCTACTGCATCCAGCAGCTCCACCACAGAGCTCGTGCTGATATTTCCGATTTCATCTCGATAATAAATATCTTTGGCAGCAGCCGGCAGCGCAGTTTTGAAGGAAACAACCGCGTTTTGTTGTCCATGTCCCATATCAAAGTCAAGTCGAGAAAACGGGCCTCGAAGCTTGGCACCGGCATTCCTAACCTCTAAACTTTCTTCCACCGCAATGTTGCCCCAATGTGATATTTCTATGTGCCTAGACATACTGGTGACGGTGAGGAAGGGCACGTTGTTTTCAAAATGAACATGCAAAGGAAGCTAAAGATGTCATCACAAATAAAAACAAGCCTACATAATTATTGGCCTTAATATTTGTATATGGGCCGTAGATCAGCTTCTTGCCTTGTTTGGAAATGGGCTCCGGGGCGTTTGTGTATCGTAAAAGTTCGCCATTCGGTAAAATGATATGAGTCACTTGTTCTTCCGTTAAATAAGGCGAGTAAAACATCACACTTCCGGAGTACTTCAGAAACTGCTTTTCACTTTGAAGAATCTCAGCAGGCTTTGCCTCCAACTTGTTTGTCATCACAGTGGTCACTGTGAAGCGAACTGGTTGAGAAAGTTTTTTTACATTGACAGAATAGACCCCCGGATTGTTCTTTATCTCAGTTATGCTTAATTGCGTTTTCCCGGATGAACTCTGCAAATAGTATGCTGAAGTGGTCGCAAAAACTTACCGAGGCAGTGATGTATGACACATGGACAACTTCTGAGGGATGAACGGAAAAATGATAAGCGTCCGTAGCTTCGTCAATCGTTATATCATGTTCGACACGGATAACGTGACTTTGAACGTCCACAGACCTGGAGACTTTAACATTCTTCACCGCATAGCACCCATGTGAAATAAGAAAGCACACCACGAGGACACCGAACATTGTCTACGCGGTGAACTATGTGTACTCCGCAAAACAAACCAAAACTGCTTACGTAGAATCTGCCACTTTTTCATTCCGATATGATGCTTTCTTCTTTTTACTTGTTTCGTGCAATATGCATATGAACCGCTCGCCTATTGTTTGAATTAACAAATTTCTGCTTGCGCGCAATGCTTCATACCTTCGCGTGGACGTTGTTATCCCTGTCCAACCTTGGCGACATCATTTTCAGCATACTTGTAGATCCGAATCCGCTGGAATTTGTCGACCATTCAGGAGTAATCTTCTTCCAACATACGGTAGATCTGATGTAGTGCAATTTATTATGAATTTCAGCGATTTCAGCGATTTGTTCACGGGTTCGAGGTTGGGGACCCAATTCACCCGGATCCAGTCAGTTTGTCCGTTTCGATGTCAGCGGTTTTCTGTTGACCTGAAAGGCAGTCATTGAAAACTGGGTGTAGCACCGCTCTTGGGGGTTACAGAGAATACCGAGAACATAGTAAAAACACTTTTCTAATAGAAAAGAACAGAATACTAATTTAACATTTTTTTAAGTAAATGAGAATCTAATAACACTTTGAAACGGTCCCTAGAAGAGCAGCTAACAACCTCTAATGGAAGGTCGTTCCAGTGGTTGATAACCCTGTAAGAGTAGAACTGTTGCCTAAGGAAGGTTCGGGGTCGAAGCTTATGGAGCTTCTTGTTGTGACCCCTCCGACTGTTATCGACTACTGGGGTAAAGAATCGCTGCACTAGTCCTGTGCTAAAGAAAAAGTGTGTAAGGATTAAGTCACCGCGGAGTCTTCGAAACTCAAGTGGGTAAAGATCAAGAATTTCAAGACGAGACTCGTAGGAGAAATGCCGCAAGCCAGTGACCATTTTAGTGGCTACTCGCTGGACACGTTCGATGGTAGTATGTCCTTTTTCAAGCCGGTGTATACGACTTGATTAGCATACTCAAGCAGTGGTCGTATGTAGACCCCGTAGAGCGACTGAAAGGCATGCCTGTCTATGCGGGGAAAGGTTCTTTTTATCATCCCAAGAGTCCTAAATCCCTTTTTTGCGGCCATCTGATGGTGATAAGAAAAAGATAAACCGGTCGACAGCCAAATCCCTAGATCTTTTTTGAGGTCTACTTTCGCGATATCTATTACACTTTGTGTACCATGTATCACGAATAGGTTCCCGGAGTCTCCTCCGAGCGACATATGCGCACACTTGCTGTCGTTTAGAGGGAGACTCCAGTCATCTGACCAGCACTTAATACGGTCAAGGTCAATCTGTAATGCACTGGGATCACAAGCATTCCAGATTTTTAAGTCGTCAGCATAAAGGAGGGCGTTGCTAGAAATAAGGTCAGGAAGATCGTTGATATATATTAAGAACAATAACGGACCGAGTACGGATCCTTGAGGAACTCCAGCGGAGATCGGAGAAGGAGAAGAAAGGTCCGATCCGGTTTTTACTCTGAAAGTCCTGTTGCCAAGAAAGGATTCAATCCAGCGGAGAACCTCCCTTGGATGCCATAAGCCTCTAGTTTATGTACAAGAGGACCGTGTGGGACACGGTCAAAGGCTTTGGCAAAGTCGAAGAAGATAGCATCCGAGATATGGCCATTGTCTTTGGCGTCTGTCAGGCTATCCATGAAGATTAGCATATTCGTTATGCATGACCGGTCGGGAAGAAAGCCATGCTGGGTAGAGGAGAAGAGGTTATTTGCGAAGAAATGCCTAAGGATGGCGCGTTTTAAAAGACGTTCCATTACCTTGCACGGGATGCTGGTAAGGCTGATCGGCCGGTAACTAGCAGGGGAGTGACGATCGCCTGCCTTAAAAATAGGTGTGACAATGGCCTCTTTCCATGCCTCCGGAAGAGTGCTGGTCCGAAGTGTCTGTTTAAACAGACCATGGAGGGGCATCGCCAAACCAAGGGCCGCTTCTTTGAGGATCCGAGGATGGATCCCGTCTGGTCCCATTGCACTATAAGGATTGATCTTAAGCAAGAGATCCTGAACGTCGAGCACAGAGAATTCAGCTGTTAGGAGTGGGCATTGGAAATTTCTCCGCGGGAGAATCGGATGCCAGTTTGGCGGGACCACATTGTAGACTGCTGAATAATATTCTCTGAACGTCTCAGCAACCACCTGGGGGTTGGAGGAGGTTTCCCCGTCGGGAAGCCGCAGCGAAAGCGCCGAGGGCTTAGTTTTTCTCTGGCGGCGCATGTACTTGAAGAGAAAATGAATAACGGTGAGACATTGTAAATGGCCTTGTAAAATTGTTGATTCAGTTTTTAGTTCCGCCATACCTATCCTAATTTTTAAAGAGAATACTATAGATTTCCCGTTTCTCCATTGAACCTTCAAGGGAATAAACAACTTTCGGCTAAAATCGGTTGCCTGGAGAACTTGTAGTGACCAGCGATCGTGTGGCTTCTCTAAGGATCCCGGCTGCAACCGTTTTCCCGCTTGCTTGTTCTGTACGCATGATTCTGTGTACGACTGCTATAGCAGGCCTGATATGAACTCAGTGCCACTTTTTCAGTCGTGCAACTAATTGCACGCAGCGAGCGCTTGCCCTTTCCGTAATCCCTCATCTTCCATTCCATTCTGTAAGTTCGTTTAACCCGAATCTTTTCGAGCAGTGTTTAATGCACTCGAAGATTTCACGCTCGTTCGGCTTGACACGTTTTGTAGAGTTTTCCTTATTTTTGTTCACAAACGTTGCTTCACTTTTGTACAACAACTTTGTATCACCCTTACTTGTTGTTCAAATTGATAAAAGTGACCTTGCAATCCAATACAAAATTTGTGCACACTGGCCTGCTCTTCTCTCCGTTGCGCAGTCGCTTGACGATACTACACGGATCTTTCACCCAATTTTTAACTCCGCGTATTACGAACATCGTCGCAGCTCCGACCGCGTTTCAGCAGTCCACGGTAACTCCGTAACATCCCTACTTCCCGATATTGGTAACTTGGAACATTGTGGTGGTCATCTTGAACACTTCCTGTGAGTCAGATCCTTTCATTACTGTAACTTGCCGGTAACCTCGTAGCTGTTCTGTTTCATTTGTTCATTGTTGTTATCACCGATAGCCTGGTGAGGTACACTTGCATCTGCTTAGAGTATTCAGCAACTAACCCTGACCACCACACTTTTGAGTACCACCGACTGGGCTGTAGCCTACCTAGCTCTCCTCTCCGTTCTTCACTTGTTTGCTGTTATTGGTCCCAGACTAGTCTAGGGTTCACGGTACATTGAACTTCTAAACTGGCCCACAATCAATCAAGCCCACGATTTGGAACAGTGATTGCGTAATTGATAAAACACGCCGTCCACAACCTCTATTGACCGTTTTTCTGGCTCACCCCAGTTACTGTTTTCATATTTATTGTGTTGTAATTAGCCTGATGATCAAACACGGAAAACAAGCCTTGTTCGCTACTTTGTCGTTCTCTCAAACTATTGGCAATCAACTGTCTGTTTCAAAACCCTATTGAGTCTCTTAGTTTGCTGCTTGTTGGGAGTACTTTTCCACTGCTCTTCAGGAAAGACGTTTTAAGTTGTTATTGGGATCCTCACAATCGAAGCGCGGGAAGCTGTTGCCTACCAGCGCAAGAAACCGGACTATCAGGCTGCTAGTCCGCCACGTCCTGTGAACTGAACTGAACCGAACTGAAGCGAACTGAAGTGAACGAGTGTCTACCGCTTACTCACTTGTCCACTACAAGCTGGAGCGCCAATTTTTGAGATTTCAAGGTATAAGTTCAGGCCGAATAGCGGGGCTTGCAGCAGTTGCTAGGACGTCTTGTTCGTTACACTCATGAACTTGCCTTTGGGTTAGAGCAAAGCTGGTTTAATGCGCATACCACCAGAAGCTTTTGATTGACGTGCATCTGAAAACAACGAAACAGATGTGTTCAAATTTTCATACTTTTTTAAACCAACGATCGATAGCCCGCGGTAACTAACCAAAAAGTGGCACTTGTCAACACTGGACTGAACATCAGAAAGTGTGATTTGACAAGAACCAAGAATTGTTAAAGCGTGTCCAGTGATACCTTCACAGAAACTTCAGAAGGTTTTATAATTACCGTCTTCAGGCACTTTACAAAATTAACAGAAAGGAATAATTCAACGCCACGGGTGTTCATAATAAATGAAAGTTTAATATAATTATTAACCGGATAGGCCTGTTAAATGTGACTAGTAGACTCAACAGAATTGGCAGCAAGAGCGGTAAAATGAAAGTTTGAACTCAAGTTATCATCGTCACAGTTGGAATGTGTAAAAGAAGACTTTGAACTGTGACGAACGAATTGAATGTGGTCAATTTTCCCCCACTTGTGACGCTTACCAGTGCGAAAGCAGCATGCCAATCAAGAATGTTTGCTACCACATGACTTACAGCTGTTCCACCGTCGGGTAGCATTTGAATCAGGTGCAGGGTGATTATTATCAATTACATTTCGAATATTTACTTTTTCGGACCGCCGCCTTTGTTGACCTTCTGATCGTCTCACGTTGTTGTTGTTGTATAAAATCATCGGTTCATCTTTCACAGCAGCTTTGACATCCTGATACTGTTCGCATAATGTTCTAGCTGACTGGAAATGTGGAATTCGGAAGCAGTAAAAGATTCCATTGCAGATAAAGCATATTTATTGCGGCAATCAAATGGTCGCGAAGTTGCTTCTGTATTTCGAGAATGAACTGTCTGGTATCTCTGATTCCCTTCTCTCAGGAGCGTGCGAAATTAGGATCGTTCAGCTACTTCAAAATTTACAGATTGGATATGCGAGAGCAGCAGCTTCTTTGATCTCTGTCGACAAATCACGGATATTCCCAATTTCAATTGAAGAGGAATCTATCGTAAAAAGTTACAGAAGTCCGCGATGCTGCGTGTGATGGTTCCAGAAATACAGAAATGAAGTAATTGACTTAGCTCAACACCAGAGCTAGTTTTGACGCACCAACTAAGAAGACCCAGTATTTGTCTCTCGAGGCCAGTTATAGGGCTTATTGTCAATAATGTGATAAAACAACAGTAATGAAGGATAAGTTTGGCGACAATCAACACACATTCACACACCGTTCCTTCAACACGACCCACTGAAGCCCGTGCTGACGCTGTGGATTGAACTTAGTCATGCGGTCCGTTTCGGTTCATGTTTGCCTGCTTTGTCAACTTCTGTCCGCACAGCGGTCGACACACCTAACCTCGCATGAGTGATCTCTGACCTATCCCGTACGCTAGGCAACAATGGTGTCCACGAGTAAGTGGAAACTTCTTCTCATGGTTCTGGCCTTACGTGCACGTCTCCACCATGGAGGTACCCCTCGTCGTCGTAGCCTGCACATCGGTGCACATTCGTCAGCCAGTTTCAGGCGGTTACTACTGAACAGATTCCACGAACGTTCGTTATCAGCGGGCTCAACTTTGGACTCCCAGTGCATGAGACTCGCCCTCTGGTTTGGACACCTCCTTCCCTATTGCTGTGAATTCACAACCTTCAGTTTCTGCTCAAACCCCCTCTATTTAGTCCCCATTATACATGCGTTTGAGTGGGTCGGCCGCATTTTATTCAATAACAACGTGTTTTTGGATAACCGAAAATTATGAACTATCGAATTGCCCAGAAAATTTTGCTTGAATTGAGACCTCCCACGCAAGTAATAAGGAGACCTTACACCGTTCGCAGCGAAGCAATTTCCATTCATGAGACAAGAACCCGCATTTATATAACATGTAAAACAGTATTAAAAAATCACGTTTTGTCAAATTGGCGATCGCCTTGGCATTTGCAAAGCCAAACTGTAAGCTGACCGGTGCAACACAGAACGAGGAACTTAGCGACTAACAAGAGGTGTAACACTGAGGCTTCTCCAATCCTGATGTGGTGTCTTTAACGAGACGTTTGGACTGGTTCCTTGTTAGACCTTCTATTTCGTCTGGGTTTGGGAAAACTGTGAATCGAGTAGATTTTCACCACATTGGTCTGACGAGATTCACGCCCTTTTGTTTAGGAGATGTGGTACGGGACGGACCTCCGAGACCGCCGCATGAAATGGTGTTTTCTGCATAAAGCTCGTTGCCACTGCCGAGCCTCTGGTCCAATACTCAGCGTGTTTCAGAGATGTTGCGGCCCATCAAAATCTCTACGCCATCTTCAGTTGAACTGTTGAACGAAAGCTGCCTGAAACAGGCCCATTTATCTCTCTCAGATTTTTGAACGAATTCGGCCTGCGTTGGCGGCAGCTGTTCAACCCTATATAGACTGAATCGGCTGTGATATATTGTTCCTGGTCCAAGGACGGCAACTCATTTGATACGCGATCGCATGGTGTTGCACGGGTTTCGTGTAGAGAACGGAACATCAACTGGAGGGGCTGTCCCTGCGAATCAATTGCGCATGCAATAGAATCATCTAGCAACCCTTAGTGTTAGATCCACTGTCCAAAAAGGTGTACGCTGTCACCTACACCTCCGGGCCAAGAAACCTTTCTGGGACGAATCCTGAACACATCGTTAAGAGTGGATGTAGTTCTGCACAAGGATGATGTTACTCCTTCGTTCACACTTAGTTCACGCTTGCCCCCATGAACCAGTGTATGATGGCGTCGACCACAACCCGGCATCTCACACCATATCTGTACCCTACAAGACCTCATCACACGCTTTGCCTCCAGGCAGACGAAACAGCGCTCAAGGTTCTTAAACAATGTTTTGCGTTGCTCCAAAGAATCACTGCCAAAATCAACCACAATCGGAAATATCGTGGTTGCCCTTACAAACCGGACACTGCATTTTCAACGTCTCACAAGGGACGCCTACTTCACTGTTGCATCTCCAGGGCTTGACTTCAGAAGGTTCAGAAGACGTTGGGTTACTTGTTCTGCTTCTACGCTAGCAGCCAACTGGCCATACTGACTAGTGCTGACCGCCATCATCTACTCCACAAAATTCAATCGATCGCTAAGGGTAGACTTCCTTCAGAACTCAGTATGCTCCCAGCAACTCCCGCCCATCTTCACCGTATGCGGTGGGGTGATCGCTCAACTGCTTTACTGAAGTTTTCTGAGCAGTTTACTGCGCAACATAATCTGGTCGCATCAACATCGCCTAGCAGCCCTCCATCTGACTGGCTAGTCCACACAAACCATTGGAATCACCAGCGACCAATCCCAGACCCATGAGAAACCTCCTTACTTACCGCTTGCACAACACCACGCAGGCGGCCAAATTGTTGGTGTGAAATTCTCATAGTCTCGTCATATCTTACCGCTTTTGTCAAGAGCGCACAGAACTTAGTTGCCCCTTTCGCAATAACACGCCAACAGTGCAACAAATCTGAGAGTTTCCATCCCTCGTCGACCCATTTACCTGCCACGTTACCTTTAAAATTTCCAACAAAGGTTAAATAGTTGTAAGATATCCGCATCAAATTTAGCACGAATGAAGTCAAACAGTTTGGAAGTCGTGTTTAACATGTTATTGATGAAATATATATAAGTATAAATAAGTCAAAATCACATTATCAAAGGAACAGCGGTTCCTTTGTTAATGTGATTTCGATTACAACACTCCTGAGGAAGGCCACCCGAGGTGGTTGAAACGTAGAGTATTACAACTTGCTCATAACGTTGTGTTATTCTCAATCCATTTATCAAAGGTTAAATAGTTCCTCGGGGATCCCTCGACATCGTCCACTCCAATTTTCGGAAGACTGGATTGAAGAACCGGCGGTCTGAGAACTCGCTCCAACCACCCAACAGGATCCAAACTGAAGGGGATTGTTCCCGAGGCCGGCATTTGAACGGAGGGGCTGATACTATCCCTTTGGCGTTGTATTAAGTCTAGTCCCAGCTATCGGTACGGGTTCGGATTCCACAAAACTATGGCGCTTCTTGCAGTGCTCCAGTAATCTACGTCTCAATTCTAGCCCCTTTGTATTTAAGGTCAGCTCCTCTTTTAATTGACCATCGGAAACTTCATTAGAAACATTCACCAGGGCATGGTTGAGCCGAATGGGAAATACAGCGCTGGATTTGGGAACACTCCTCATGTTCTCTGATACGACTGCCACCGTCCCTACCGCTACCCCCAGGCTGGAACCCTGCTCAGTTCTGGGTGCTCCAAACAAACACAATACCACTTAACATCACCCGACTTAGTTAAGACACTCTTATCAAGAAGGTTCCCAGAAGTTTTTGACACATTTAGAGTGAACGAAATGTTTGTAAACTTCCAGGAATTAACGTTAATAGAAACGAGCACGTCACCTTGGGTATGCTCGTTCAAAAGGAGACATGCTCCATAGTACCTGGCCGCATCGTCGATTGGCAGAGAAGTGCCTGATCTTCCAGTGCCAATTTGTTGGATTAATGAAGCAGGATCAGATTTGATAACGCCATAATTATGAGGACCAGTGAGAGCTTCAGCCTTGCCGGAATTCGTCATTCTCGGAGGGTGCCGGAGTTACATGACAGGAGAGCGTTGTTAGCCCATCCTCGTTGAATAACAAGGTACCCGGGCACGTTAGCGATTCAAGTTCACGTCGAATGGTGCGTAATCTAGCGGTCCAATACATGCCTCCCCCAATATCCAACTGCGGGGGCGATAATTTAATTTCGAAACGGTCAATGAGAAGACGCTCTTAAAAACTGGGTTGAGCACGGTACTAATCGAACAACTACACACAAAAATAAATCTCCCGCCTCAAACGTGAAAAATCCTCGTAAATCAGAAGGCAGTGCTCCTACAACAAAACTGACAATTAGGCATCGCTCAATAATGGTGGACAATAAGACGGAGTTAGGCTAAACTAAACGAATGGTCAATGGTTCGGTTGGGGCGAAAAGACTGTCCGCGCATGGACAAATGGTAGGAATTATGAGTTGCTCAAGAAATAATACACCAGAGAAATGTCTAATTTTGGAGTTTATAAACTTACGGGACTCAGACTGGATGACGGGAAACGGTAGTGTTGGATGAAATATGAATTAGGATTAATGCGGATTATTTAAGAAAGATATAACGTAGGGCCACTTATTTACTCCGATCAAGCGAAGTTCACCAACCTCAAAACTAAGGCAACAGGCCTTAACGGAATCAACTTCGATGAAAACTAGCTGGGAATATCTCATTATAGACGCCACGTTATTAAAATTTGCGCATCAACATTTGGCTGTCCGATTTGCGCTTTATAATGCCAATGCACTCCCCGAGCGCGCCTCAAAATTTCAACGAAATACTTAATCTGTGGGTTGCTGTGAGTGGATTATAGAATTACACGAGTAATTTTGAAATTGCTGTTTCATAGCCTATTGCCCAAAGAACTCACGTTTACAGTGAGTTCCTCTTGGAAATTGGGTGGATATCCTGCGGTCATCGGGGCTGCAGTGGTCAACTGAAGCAGTAATGATGTGTTTTCTGCGCGTCTCGCGTACACTTTTTTGTCAGTTCAATACTCCACCACATAACTTCATTGAAATTGTCTGAACACAAACCTCACTTCGGAAGTTTATCATTGTTTAACGGCTTCCATGCAGACTGATGAACTACGTTTTGCATCGTCTGTATGGTTGGTGGGCCCACGTTTACAACATACTAGACCGAAGTCTGCCAACCTTGACAGAGTCGACTTCTTGCAGTACGGCATTTTGTCTTGAGAGCCAAGTGTCGATGATGGCTTAGTCAGTCAATAGTGGTGAAACTGGTAAATACTGATTGTCCACACCGTTCGCGCCTTTCTCAAGGTCCACAGCAATAACCACCACGGACCGTTGTGCTGCCTTCGCAGTGATAAGGTACACGCCAGTCAAACAATGTAGTGGAAGTACTACACAGTTACCGTGCATCGTCACGTTCCTGGCACACGGTCGGATATGTAGGCTGTCAGTCTGGTGTTTTCCCTAATAGACCTACATTTTTCAGTGCCAACACGAATATTTCCACTGTTCAAATTACCAGCTATTTGTTGATTGCTACGCAGTGGTGAGGACAGTGTCGCAGGGAATGTTGAAATATGTGCTGTGCAATGACGGACGGTCTATTTTGCATACCGAGTTCTAGTAGCATCTTCGAGCGTGTGGTCACCGAAGGGTTTCTGAGGCCAGGGAGGTCGCAGACGGATAGTTAATATCCAAGACTGTTATTGTTGGACTCCGCAAGCCCACATAAAAGAGACAAGTTTGGGAGGCGATACAAAAATTCCGCGTCTTCAGGATAATTGCAATGATGGCAAATGACTTTGCAGACCCAAGTAAACACAGCGACCGGCTTTCAAACCATCGATATTATGAGAGGTTCGGCGGCGCATGGTTCCCACATTTGTTCGCTCATAAGCTACCACTAAACCAGCTCGAGGAGCTCGCAGATCTGGATGGAATTTGAGCACATAACAATTAAGCATTTTCCGGTCTCTATTGTGCCATCACGGAGCAGTTTCACAGGAATTGAAACCAGAACCGTCTCATGTGTGTCATCGAAGAGATCTTCGAAAAGCTGCGATAAGCCTAAACAGACTGAAGTGGGCACTCGACCATACATTTCCGGTGCAAACCTGATTCCTCTTGTTGATAATGCAACGACCCTCATCACGGAAGACGGAATAAAATGCGGCCGACCCACTCAAACGCATGTATAATGGGGACTAAATAGAGGGGG
>LOND01002542.1:58963-71618 GCA_014220965.1 Paragonimus kellicotti
GTTGGGCTTATTCCCTTCCATATTTGATTGAATCGAACACATTACCGATGATGTTCAACTTGACATTTATATATCTTACTGGTTAATAGTAGGGCAGACGTGTTAATTATGAGGTGATCCATTTGCGACATTCCGGATTTCGATGACAGGATTTGCATATCCCGAAAAGGTGTTTGTTCTAGCAAGTGAGCCACAAAGCCACGTCTGGAACCTGGAGGTTTCGTACTAGGTTTCCATCATCCACACTCGGCTACGTAAAATGAGGAACAACGATGGCCATGTATTAAGGAAAGCTGCACACAAGTTATGGAATGTATTTGCACCTAAACTTTTTATAGATGGAACGTCTATCACTTTGCTGTAAGACAACGACTGACCAGTGATACGTAAGTAATTCAGTTTTGGTCATATCATGATTACACAGTGGTGAATGACTGAAAACTGCTTGGAAAACATTAATTGAATTATAAAAACGATGAGGTGACAGCATTTCTTGCATCCTGTCCACTCAGAAACGTGTATTCTTTAATGTACAACAGACCAAATGTATATTAAGTGTGAAACATCTTTGCAGGGAACCTGTAACTGCACAGTTGGCAATGTTCTGCAACTGTGTGTTGTTTCACAAACGTAATTGTCATAAGTTTTTAGGAAACCCTGTATAGAGCTGATACAAAGGTCAATAAGTTTTGGAAACCTTAGGGATAATGGAGATTAGCGCGAAGTGAGTAGAATCCATCAGCAACTAACACCCCCAATTAGTGCGCACTACCTTGGGAAATATGTTCTAAGTGTGCAGGAAGTTCGCAGTTAAGGCGTTTGTTTCTGAAGGGTTCTAACTTTCGATGGCGAACATAAACGAGTAAACCTGTTAGAAATACGACGTCACTTTTAAACATTACTACGTTAGGTTTGTTGAATGAACGCTGAGAAGAAAAATGCGTTTCTGTTATGAAAGAGATGGGTTTCGGTCGCAAGACCTTGGCAACGTCCAACTCGATGTTGGTGTGTCGTCTGATAGAGCCTTGTGTGCCGCAGGATATGACTGTACTGTCATGTGTGTTAGGAAAGATTAATCTTCCAATCTGCATCCGCATCTCTGTTACTGCAGACAGTCGCTTTCCTGCTGCCATTGGGTTCCAGAGGACATTGCAGTTAGGCGTTTGGTTATGACTGAATTCGATTCAGCCGCGCTGTTCTGCTGATGGATAACCACCACCAACAAGGAAGAATCCTTAGTTCGTAGGAGGTTACGGGCTGACGGAAGAATGCTTTTGTATCCTCAGGGGTGTTGGAGCCATCTCAGAACTTCTATTTTGACTGTGGTATGTAGTGAATTTAGAGTCATTATTATGCACCATGCTTAATGCTAGTTAGTGTATGCAATGCGGGATTTAGTGTTGACGATGAAGGTATATCTGTTTTCATGATTTAGGGGTGTCTGAGTTACAACCTTGGTCATCGATTTTGGGACCGTTATCTCAGACGTCGAAAGTATTCACTTCCAGTTCAAAGGGATTCCGAGTACGTTCACGTTGTGGCTAGCATTGCGGATGGAAAATCAGTAAGCAATGGTAAATGGCCCGGTATCTAGCACAGTGTTCTTTCGACTTTTGTAAGGCAATGTGTACGTGCAGCAGGCGAATGTCCATCAGTGGCGAATAATACGTCAGGTGGTAGAAGAGATCCCCGAGAGTGTTGCAAAAAAGGTAATGGTTGAAGAATAAACGGGGTACTTGAGACGCATGATGATGAACAGGAGAAGTTAGACAAATGTTCCTGGGTCACACCTTATGAATGTAAAAGGGGTAGATTTTCAGGAAAAAACACCACAATAATGAACGTTTTGAAGGCATTTGAATAGCGTGTGTGGGGCGCTAGTAATTATAGGTGTAAACACATGGCAAAAGCCTAAATGTGGCGCAGGGAATACCGACTTTTGAAGAAAGCTCAAACTGGCGGTTATAAAGTTTGGTGGGGGAGGGGTTCTACAGCGTTAAATAACCTAAGAAAAACATTAGGTGAAACAGAACGATGTTTTGTAGGGCCAGATGAAGTTGGACTGTAAAACATTCGCGCAAGAATTCTACTAGAAAGATTAATCTGAAAACAGGTGATTCATATCAAAATTCCTGCAGAACTCATATATCTCGGCCACCATGTCCAACTGCTCAGAGTTCGCTCTGCGTTACTGTTCTTGACCATAAAGTATTTCTTGTACACCCCTTCTCCAGTATTTTTCCAAGTTACAGCTTGGTTATTACATTTACCCCAGAAACACCATACCGAGAGGGACCGTGTGTGTTCAGTTTGATTACAATCACGGAGGGATCCAAGAATCGGCGCACACCGGTGACAGTGACCATTCTATTGGAGTCGACAGTCGAGAGAGGCCGACTCATTGCGTGCACAAGTAAAAATCGATAACACGTGCCATCGCACTGTGATCAGTTGTCAGCTGACAAGTCTAGACATCCGGCTAATTGATTCATCACGTGACGTCGTAGTTTATTATGGTGCGATCGATGGCATGTGATACTATTGCTTTTTCTTTTCAAAACACTGAGTTCCCTTGATCCAGTTCACCAATAACGATAGAAGACACGTCGCGAGATGTTAACATTTCGTTTACTCTCTTCAGTCACGAACGTAAAACATTAGAATATATAGGACATGCGGATAGCAACAACAATAGAAACAATCAACGATTGGGTTTACATGAAACAGTTTCAGGACAGACAAACAGGGTGAGTCAGCAGCCAACGCACACACAGGACCGGACGGCCTCGGAGAAGGCAAGCAACTTCGGATTCCGATTACGCAACAATACTTGAAACGAGTTGGCGGGGTCAACAACGTGACCTGTTTCCATGATGTGCTTTGCAATGGATGAGGTCGGATTTCGTCTCACTCGCTCTGTTGCCATTGCCTGTTGCGTCATGGCGCGCACCAACCACTTAGGCATATGTTCAGCCATTCTTTGTCGTAGGCACCGATCTGTTCTGCCGATATAGACGTCACCGCAACTGCAAGTGAACTGATGAATTACATATGAGACAGAACATTTCGGTAGGTAAACATGTTTTCGATAAAATCTCATCAGGCTGTTACAGTTATAAGGGAAAGTAAAACTAAAAACGGTTACATGTGGAGCTTGGTATTGGTCCAAAATTCACACCATCTCAATTTCGGTAGGTCACGATTATGGATAAGCTGAGCGACACTCCTGTTTTGTCATAGTGACTAGCGGATACCTCATTTTGGAAACGTCACTTGATTTTTCAGTCCACAATTGGTGTCCTGAAGTACAATGAATGCGATATAAACAACATCATCATAGACAGCAATACATCAGTGGTTCACACGGCTACTTACCTGCCACCAACCACGAAGAAAAAAAATCAAATCCTTTATAGGAATTGAGACGAAAAAAAAAGGGATGGGAAGGGACCTAACTACTAAAAATAGCTACGTCTATATTCAAACAACATCAAGGTGCCTACACCTTGCAAACAAACAACCGAGCTGTAAGTGAAAGTAAGGCGTCATCAGCAAGACAGCTTCCTTACGGCTTTCACTGCCCCGCATCATTAAGTGCACTCACTTCACAGACAACTCGGACCAAACAACAACATTCACGCCACTGAGCTCGATTAGCCGCCATCTCACCTAACGTCTCAAGCCACCGACTCTGTGAGTCGCGAGGGCCCCAGCCCGGGAGACGGTTTCCTCCTTCGCCGTCCTGGTATTCGACTGATATTAAACTTACAGTCTTTCTGCTAACCGATCATCCCTCTCTTTTGCTAAAACCGTTTGCTCAACCGTGCGTTTCACAATGAACCGTGTCAATCTTGGCCACTAACCCGTTTATCCGAGCTATTTGAAATGATAATTTGCACGTGCGTAAACCCACGTTCACTAATTTAGAAGGGACCCAATTGCAGAAAATCTGGATTTCGGCTGGATTCGAACCAACGACAGAAGCAACATGCCAAAACAACATGAGTTTAGACATATTGTTCTTCTAAATTATCAAATCTGCTAAACTACTTATCAGTAATTCATTAATTTACCCAGTTTGTTCAACGCGATCGTAAGGACAGAACGCAATATGTCAGCACTCTGATACGACATTGGACGAGGTTGACAACCACCGACTTTGAGCCTAGCCAGCACTGCCACTCAAGCAAACTGGCTGCTTCGATGGTTCAACATTCAGTCAGCCATTTGCGTCGCAAAAGCCCACAAAAGGTGCCCGACGGGCGAGGGAGTGAGTTTTCGGGTGCATGCGACCGTATAACATGGTCGCACTGACGTGTGAAATGAGTCATACCCTCTTCCATCTATCGGATCACGACGCAACAAGAGCGCAATGTGTCTTCTTCTTCTACTCACTGTAGAGATAGCTGCTCTTTGCTGACGGTCATTACAATTTTTCATCCAGAAACAACCCATCTTTGAACATTCTGGACCCGAACCGGTCTCAAATCGGCAGCAGGATCATAACGTCCAGATGAGGTAATCGCTAAACTATTTTATTTAGGCATTCATCCCAATTTGTCATTTGGAATCCACAAAATGATCCCGTGCAGTGAATGTTTCAACAGGATCTCTGAGGCATTCTACGTCAGAAATTACCAAATCCAAGGCTGCAGGTTGAAACCGAGGTACTGGGAGGTTGTTTGTCAGATTAGTTAAGCTAACAGAGATTCAACTGGCTTCCAATAAAAGCCCGAGCAATTCGCACTGTTCAACTGATTTTACTTTGATGTGAACGTCAACTTTCATTTGCCTGTAGCTAGCAATGGTTTCTCAACTAAGCAATTTCCATTGATGCTGAGCATACCACATGGGATTACCATGTTGAGTGAAGCAAAAATGGACAGACACGTGATGCCACAAAGAAGCTCACTCATAAGTGCTGGCAGTATAGAAGTGGTTCGCACGAGTCATGAAGTCATCCGAACCAAGCACAGTAATTAGTCATGTCAATTCGGGCACACTTTACTCCTTGCTATGTATAATTCGTTAGACGGCAAGGTCAGACCTACCGCTGGGTTTTGACGAGTACCAAGAAATTCCATAAATTCTCAGCTGTCTGGGCAGAAAATGAACACCTCAGTTACAAAATAAGGAACCAATGATTTCTACCAGTATCACATTTCATGGATATTTGTGGTCGTGTAATATCTCATCAAGTTGACAACAATACAAATGTTGCAAACTGTTAACATCCAGTCTATTCTCGTCGGTCGCATACAAAAACCAGTGATTGTATATAAAAGGGGTATGTTAACAAAAACAGCAATTTGACATGACTCACACTGACACAGTCAAGTTTAATCTCACGGCAAACATACTGACTGTGTCAAGACCATTTACGCACAGATAAGTGGTTGATAGCACTTGATGCGTATGGTTTTAATGAATGCCAAAAGCTGCCAGTTTTGGTGGCGTAACAACACAGTGAACGGTCTTAATGGGTCAAACAAGCGACCTGTATCCAAAATGTGCTTGGCAGTAAAAGATGTTGGTTTTCCGCCAGGCCGCTGTGTTGATAATTTGTTGGGTCATCGTGTTCAGTAGCCACTTAACGATGTGTTCTGCTCTTCGTTGTCATACATTCTGGTCTGTTCTAGCAATATGTTTACCACCACAACTGCAGGTGAACTGATAGATTGGACGAGAGGCAGAATAGTCAGCTGGATCACGATCGGAAACTTAGTAGACAATAAAGCGAGTGGAGAAAAACATTCGGTAATTCAGCAGCTTGGCAAGTACTACTTAGGGCTGACCATAAGTTTTTGCTTACACTGCTTACTAAGTGACCATCTCTGAATATGAAATTCAACCAAATTTGTTTCTTGGAAACAGTCTTGATGTGAATCTTGGTCACCGTGGTTTACAATGAATTTCCTGTAAACTTTTCCGGATATCCGTTGACCAGTAAGATGTCTTCAGAAACTCTTCCTCCTTACTGATGCTGTCATCAGCACATCTTTGTCTGATTCTACAGAACAGGTTTCGGACTAAGCCACGTTGTATGCCAGTGGAGCGAACAGGGGAATTCGAAGGTATTGGTCACTCCATGTTGTCTTTCAGCAGACCGCGCGCTTTGCTGTACCATCTTCAGACCGATTGATTGGTTTGGGGGTGTGAATTTGTTTGAAATGAACCCCATCTATAAAAACTAAAATATCACCGACATATGGTTTGTAGAGAGTGTTGCAGTCAATCGAGTTCGAAATTTGTCCTTCAGCTATCCTTAAGAATATATCAGTCAAGACCGAGCCCACTCTGCAGCCCATTGCCACACCATCAATCTGCTTGTGAGCAATATAGTCAGAATGAGACCGAATATTCTCGGTACAAAACAGAATCAAATCGCCACGCTAATTGGTAAGAACACAAAGTGACAGATTTGGACGGAAAACAAAAGGTGCATAGAAAATCAACGGTCTCATACAGCGGCATGTTCGTGGATAACTAGTCGACATCAAAAGAATAAAGTTTAGAGCAACTCAGGACCGTGTTCTCCAGCGTTTTGACCAAATGAAAAGAATCCTTTAAACAACGGGAACTGAAGCATTCACGAATTGGGTTGAGAATGTTCTCCAGCTATCTAACCAGCTTATGGTATGTTGAATTGTTCATTTCCTATCCCAAACCGTTCACAGGAGCCATGTTAATCAAGCATAAGTGACCACCTATCTGTGCGTGAACGGTCTTGACACAGTCAGTATGTTTGCCGTGAGATTAAACTTGACTGTGTCAGTGTGAGTCATGTCAAATTGCTGTTTTTGTTAACATACCCCTTTTATATACAATCACTGGTTTTTGTATGCGACCGACGAGAATAGACTGGATGTTAACAGTTTACAACATTTTTTGTTATCAGATTGATGAATTAAATCAAAAGAACTCAATGTTTCAAACCCAATGCAACATCCTTCGATAAATATCTGTTTGCTCTTTCATAACCATAGACGTAACAAGTGAATCGCGAAATCATTTTGATGTTTTACAGGTTTAATCTTTTTCGATCATTTTTTTTTTTAGCTCGCAACTATCATTTTTTAACACATGGTGATCGGTTTTCATCATGAGGTAATCAGTTTAACCGTCTTACACTTTAGTTACTCACAAATAACAAGGTCATACAAGCACTGCCTTATTCCTGTGCCATGAACTGCTTGACAGAAACGAGCATACATTTGCTTGTGAGTAATGCTCTGATTGATCGATTTCGGGAGTTCTAGTCACGGCACTGACAAGGATATGCACTACTGACGAGCTCTAACGAAAACTAAACTCCAGTCTAGTGCTTCTTTTTGAAAGGGGCCGACTGGAAAGTCTATGGGAATGCGACAACTATAATTAATTGTGAGTGATTTTCAATTTATGTGAAAACCAAAATCCCCTACTACTCAACATAAACACGTCTGTCCAACACAACTCAATAATGTGTCCGTGTGGATCAGAAAAAACGCGATTACTAATATGATCAATCACTTGAACGCTTTGGCATTTCCTGTGCAAGACTGACATAAATCGACCGGACGTCACGGCAACTCAAGCGGCCGAGCTTTGTAAGTCACTCTTATTACCTGAAGACCAAACATGGTCAGCTGGATGGGTACCAGTTCCTAGTGTGAAGCACGCACTATCCGTTAACTTAAGTGAAACGTTCTAATCATCGGATTATCGACCGGGGCTAACAAACAGTTACTCTGTCAATACTGTAGTGCAAAAGTTGCTGTGCGTTCAGATACGATAACTTAGTCTTGCCTTATGTGATGTCAATGAGGTAGTGGTCAACGTTTTTGTCCGATGAGAATGTGAACAGTGCTCTAATCCCGGTAGTGACAAGGATGTGCATTATCAATCTGGTCAAACAGCAACGAAGTTCGGAAGAGGTTGTTTACATGCGAGTATTGAGAGGCCCAGTTTGAATTGCTGGAATTAGAATAGTTTCAGTACTACGACGCCAGTGGAAAAATGTTTTAAAGCCCACTTCCAGAGTTTCGCTGTGAACCGTTGGTACACCCATTTCTAATGAAGGGTACCACGAAAAGCCGTACGCATCGCATCGGAAATGTCGGAATCATCGTCCAGCAAGGTTGCGCTGCTAACTACCTTAATTAACCTATCCAACAGAACATGGCTCACAGTATAGTCGACTACGTCCGAGACGGTTTTGATGCACATCGCGTTACCAATCATAACGTTCAGCCTGCACGAGGTCAAATGAAGTAAGAGACAATCGTTCAGCTGCCTGCTTATTAACACCGTTTAAGTTACGCGTCTAATACGTGACTCTGAATAGGCGAGCACACACTTGAACCAATGTAGAGTTGAGTGAATACCAACACGAACGTGATTGGCTATTACCAATTGTTGTGGCGTATGTGAGACAATGCAATTCTGATTCTAAACGAAGGCAGCATTTGTCTTCCAGAATGAAGTTTCCCAAATTGTTGTCAACCCTGTTGACAATTTTGACTGGCCTACTGTTTCTAGCCAATCGCAATTGGGTGGAAAGGGACAAAAAGAAATTGACTGGGTTGCTCAATGTGGTAAGTCGAATGAGAAATGCTTTTGAGAATAAAATTTTCAGTTGGTGCTTGTGAAGTTTATCCATGAAACAAAATTGCTGTGAGTATGGTAACATAAACGTGTAAAAAAAGCCAATAAACACCTAAGTTTATGTAGCCCTATTTGTGTCTTTCGTAATCCTTCTATTACACTGAACATACTAGAGCAATGGGAAGGCATAACTCATGAAGTATTCCCAGGATTAACGGTACATACATTCTAACCACATAAAAGTGAAGCTACTGCTAAAGATGGGGATAGACATTCACGGAGCCAGTTAAACAAGCGAATATAGCTACAAATATGGTGAAACAGACAATCAGAAATGACAAGCATGAGGATAACACCTATCACGATAGCCACAGCATTAGTACAAATTTTCTTTGGACAAACTGAGGTGGAATATGCTTTTAACAGGCAGTATTAGGTCAAACTGGTGAAAACGTTTCCAGTTACCCTAAAACGTTACTAAGAATGCGCCGCCTATTTCAGTTCTGTTTCCAACTTTTATAACCCAATCCAACCAACCATGTCCACGTATATCTCAAACAAGTTAGTTCTACTCTCCATTAGGAAATAAACCGGATTGATTTGGTTTAGATGTAAGCGTCTGTATCAGGTGAAATAAACCCAAGTGAATGACATGCAAAAACGCTACAGATTTTGGGGAGTTTTCAGAAACGGAAACAATACGGGAGAAACAAACGCTCAACTAGGGCATAAGCCTTTAACGCAACCGTCCAACTTGTTCCGGTCTTTACGAACACTTTTCTAGGTAAACATACCACTTTATGACTAAAGTGCGGCCGTAGATTTCTGTGTCATTTCTCAGTACTTTGCGACAGTTTGTGAATAATTGGTAATATGGTTTACTGCTGAAGTTTCATCTATGACACAGAAGCTTTTTCAGACCAGATGAACCATTCATAAATTTGGTGGTATTCAAGGAAGGTTAAATGTTTGCATTTGATTGTTGCGCTATACACGGTTCCTTTTACAACCCCATATCAAATGCGGATACTGATGCATCAGCTGCACGAGAGGACAATCTGTTAATTTATGGAAAGTTTGATAGTGAGTTCGCCAAGAACCAAATCAACAGCAGTGACCGGTAGTTCGTACAGACCCTCCGCCGGATTGCGCGTTCGATCGGTTCAACTACTCACGTTGCACAGCCCTGCGATGGTTAGGTCACGTACTCCGCATGCCAACTGAGCGTTTACCATACCGGGCATTATATACTGAGACCGCCAACAGTTGGGTGAAACCACGTGGCGGTCAAGCGACAACGTGGTCACGAAATATGAGAACCCTGACTGCTCCACTGAGTAAAGTGGGTAGGTGTCGCCTGCCTGGATGGGGTCCTCGTGATCACTCAAACCGCTGGTTGGAGACGCTATCCGAGATGGCGGCGTGTCGCAGTCAATGGCGTACCTGCATCCATACCATTTCTAGTTCTTTTGCTTAGACTTCTATTAATTTTCAACCTTCTTAGTAACGTTTTCTTCTAGGATATTCCACGTCACTGTTGAGGTGAGCGGCAGCCCGAGCCACAGTACCTTTGGTCAGGCTCATGGCTGATATGATGATGATGATGATGATGATGATGATGATGATGATGATGATGATGATGATGATGATGATCCGCCGGATACATGTGAATCTGAATGATTGTTTTCAAAAATAACTCTCTGTAAACAGTGTTCCCATCGAACGCAAGTGCAAATTAGCTCCCTTCCAAGATAGAATCTTTCTAAGGCAGAAATGATTTTGTTTGGTTACCGCGGTTTGTTTAAGAAGAATAGTTCTGAAAGAGACAAACCTACACGTTTGTAACAGTATCACAGTGGTAGATACCACGTTAGCCTTCCTTCCAGCCAACAATTTTTCCCCTGGGTGTTTGTCCGCGCAGAACTGTCAGGATTGTTGGTTGAGCGAAATCTTCTCTCTGAATTTTTAATCCATGACGTGGAGACGACGCGTTAACCAGCCTTCACATTCCGAATGATCCATTTAAGAAGTTGTTCATAGGTAGTCTGATCATTGTGAATACTAACACAATGTTTCACTGTCAAATGCCTTTGATGAAACAGGCCTTGCGTGACGATTTCGTTCCGAATCCCTATGGCGAACCAATCCCGATTGAGTAAACCTACCATACATGTACGAAGTAGAACCAAGGGGCAGTATATACAGTTTGGTGATGTAAACGTTGAATGACTGTTTGAATAGATGGCTTCTTAGAGAAAGACTAAGACCAACAGAATGCCTCATGCATTGTTCGCCAGCTCCGTGGCAACTGCATTCAAACAGAATTGGTTTTAACCACCATTGAGAAGTAATTGTCGACAGCACATCGTCCCTCCTGTCCGCGATAGCGTATAGAAACACCGTCAATCCGAAGCGATCGATTTATTGGTAAGCGAGACCAACATAATGAAACTTGAGCCATTTCACTTCTCACCTTCTGCAGGTACCCGCCAGCAACTTCTGTCCCATTTTCAATGGAGTAGACGTTGTGATCATTGGTTATCCTCTATTGCTTTGCTACAACTAACCTCTTGTCTGTTACTTTTCTTCTGACATTGTTGACTAGCATTCGATTATTCTTCTACTCAGAACTGCGGACTTGTCTACTTCCCAGTACACACGGCAGCTAGTTAGAAAAGGTTGCACATTACGGTTAAAGTTAGTGAAATGAAATTAAACTGTGTTGCATAATGCTGCAAAACACATGGTTGGACCAAAAATGGTCCACAGGAACGAGTCAGGTTGTTTAAGGTTAACCTTCCCACACAGACTTGATGCACTTATTAGACACCCGTCCAGGATGAGTGTCCATTCACCAATACAAAACAAGACATTTTGCTGTTGTCGTTTGCTGTTGCAACTGGTGTCTCACTGACGATGTTTTAAGTGGCCTTCGATGAACACCGGCCGTTCATACTGTCATCACTTATCACAAGGCCAAACACGACGTCCATTAGTTTGTTTATAGTGAACGTTAAAGCGATGGAAAAAAGTACGTCTTCTTGATGTGTTGTCGTTCGATCGATTCCTCTATCAATCTCCCAGACGCGTGCTCTTTTTGTGAACCTAACGTTCGCCCTAAATGTGTACGCCAGATAGCAAACTCCGGAGTCCGAACCGTATCAAGAGGATCCCACCTAAAAGGACTCTATCCATGGGGCTTACCCAAAACAAGCCTCTAAACGAAGTTGGGTTAGAAAATGACAACAACGTACGAATTCTGATTACGTTCGTTCTTTAGGGGGTAAGAAGAATCATTGCATTAACACCACTCTATCAGTGATCTTAACTGTGCGTTTTAGAAACTTCGCCCAACAATGTACACTTCGGTTCACCTGTTTTAGCCGTTGAACTTCTTATTCTCACAGAATGTCATCGGTCAGCCATTTAGGGTTGATATGTTGATATGTTGATATGTTGATATGTAGGCATCCAAGTAGGCTACTACCGTCAATACATGAATGAACGATTGCAGCCAAATAGAAAATAGGCATAACAGTTAGAAAGGTTGAGTTACATACATTTTTGTAATCCCATTGATCGTAGCTCTTTTGACCGCAACTCAACAGTCAAGCGAATGATTGTGCAGGACACCATTCTGGTGTTTGGTCACACGTAGTATGCTGATGCCCAAAACTAGTTTGGTGTCGATGAGACAAAGTTGGAATTTACGACAGTCCATCACTTAAGTGACTGTCAGTCGGATAGACTGCTTGCAATAGTAATGTCACGGAATAGTTTGGGCCGTCGCTGCCTTACCTACTTCAAGATGTACCAATGAACGTAGGTTTGCAACCGATTTCCTCCCTTTGTAGGATGCTAAAATCTCCGTCGATGCTGATAAACAGTAGTACATTTGAATGACTCAACCACCCATTGGCTTACAGAGAACAGGGTAATCCTGGCTGTGCTGAACGGCAAAATTGGGAAAGCCGCGTTTCATGTTCTACCGATAGGACTAATGACCGACGCTGAGTTAATTGACATACACTAATGTTTATAGGGAGCACGAAGAAAATAGACTTTCACA
>LOND01002545.1:0-22760 GCA_014220965.1 Paragonimus kellicotti
CTACCATATGTTTTCATTGAGTCATGTACGCATAACTGGGGAGTGGTAACAACCACGAAATCAGTCGTGTGATTTCGGCGAATTTTGACCACTAAACATGGTACTACTTATCTTATCATACTTTATAAAAATTATAGTGTCATCTGGGAGCTCGAGACAGACAGAGGTTCTCCACAGTTCCAGTTAGTGCTCTTAATATCGGCACCAATCTCTATTGAGTCTGAGATAAACGGTACAACTAATTCGCAAATGAGTTGTTGGTTCAAATTTGAGTAAACCCTTGTGCAAACACTTCATGTTTAATGAGGAACCGTATTAAGTGAGAGATAAAAACATCGTGTACACGGGCACGAGAATTTTTACATTGTAACTGTACCTAGTTGAAGATGTGGAGATTGATTTAGAAAGAACGGGATACCCGGGATGACCAGTCATATGAGGTTGTGAGGTAAACGACCCACATACTTGAAAATGCCGAAACACAGTTCACTAGGACTGGAACGATTAATGTTGCTACTATTAAAGAAGTATTTCATTCGTCTAGAAAAAGTCTTGAAACACGATCCGAGGGTGGGGGAAAATTATTAGAGAGAGTAGGCATGCATTCTCAAAACGGTGGATTAGAGTGTACCGGTCGAAAACGACTTTAACCGTAAAACGGAGTTAGTGGAAAAGTCCTCCCGGAAGTGGCAACAGTCAATTCAAATGCGACTACTTATCAGTAATCAAAATGTCACTCAACAAGTTGACGATTTTTGTGATTTCAACTTAGAAAGAAGTCCTAGTTGTAAGGGCATCGGTTGAAGTCAACAGGACAGCTAATGCGTCTCCTGCCGAGACGATCGGACAATCTGAAAGTTACTCACAAGTAAATGTGGAGTGTTTACAAATGGTAATATGGTCGTGCCTAATGTGAGGTCAACGGCGCAGTGGTCAGCACGGTTGCTGCGTGAAAGCTTAGCCAGAGTTCTAGTCCCGGCAGTGGCAAGGACATGCACTACTGACGAGCTGTAATGAGAGCGAAACTCGAGTCTAGTGCTTCTTTTCGAAAGGGAACCGACTGAAAAGTCCATGGGAATGCGACAGCTGCGATCAATTGTGGATGATACTCAACTAAATTAAACCAAATCCCCGATACAATAGATTAAAATGTCGGATCGGTCGTGCCTAATGTGAGGTCAAGGGCGCAGTGGTCAGCACGGTTGCTTCGTGAAAGCGTGGCCGGAGTTCTAGTCTCAGCCGTGGCAAGGATATGCACTACTGACGAGCTCTAAACAAGAGCGAAACTCGAGTCTAGTGCTTCTTTTCGAAAGGGACCGACTGGAAAGTCTATGGGAATGCAACAGCTGCGATCAATTGTGGGTGATGTTCAATTTTTGTAGAACTTAAAAGGCATTTCCGTTCACTTTATTAAAAAACATTGTCAACATGAAGAAATCATGCCAAGCTGTTGTTCAGTGTGTGACCTTTACGGCTTGGGGTTTAGAAAGGGTTTTTTCGTTATTAAGTAATTCCTTGATTCGGCCACAACGAGATAAAACCAAAAGACTTAAAAGCGAAACCTATAACTCATTTTTCGTTTTAACTCGCCGTGGCTTAACCAAGGAATTACTTAATAATGGGCATCAGCACAGCACACAATATATTCGTTTTTGTTTTTTAAGGTTCGGAAGTAATAACTAAAGTTTTTCCAATTTGTTTTTCGGGGTAGTTGTCCAAAAATCTGTCAGCGATAGGTTTTTTCAAGGAGGAACAATAAAACTGAAATACATTTGGACGTATTGAACAGTAACAGGCGTACATCGGACCAGTTGTACACTTCGGTATGACCAGTCTGCTAGTTGAAGTGGGAGAATGTGAATGTTACACACACTAGTTGTGATGGTATTTCGATTGATGACCACTAAGTCTTACTACCTATATTTGTCCCTGGTCATTTTTGAAGGGTTTTCACTCAGACAGTTGCGTTTGTGCCGCAGATAAATTGTTCGACTCCATTTGTCAGAACCAGTGCACACGGGAACGTGTAAGGCAACTTATCCTATTCGTTGCTGCCGATGATGATTGGTCCATTTCTGTGATGGTAAACGGACTGCAATCACTATATATTCCGCTTGACAGTCAGAGAATCAACATGTGAATATCTCTGATGTAAGTGAGAAGTGAGCCGCTGCGCGATCCGACCACGGAAGCGGGAAACAGTTAAAGTCGGCAAACATAGTTCTTGAACGAATGATACCAGTTTTCTATGGAGGCTAGTTGATTAAAGTATTTGTTCCCTTTCAATCGAGCCACCGTATTTTGAAAGACATCAAACTCTTCTTTACTTCGTTTTAAGAAGGGTTTTAAGCCAGTTAACTGTCTCTACTGACGCAGCCTCTTGTATGGACGTCCAGCCCAACCCTCCATGAGCGAATTCTCAGTTAGTTTGAATCTATGCATCAAGCCAAAGGTCACCTGCCTGTTCTGATACCGATCACGTGACTCATAGGGACATCGTTTGTTTTAAAGTGAACCTAATGGGGCGTCACATTATTACAATTTCTAACCCCTGCGAGTACTGTCAAGATAAACTGATAATTTGAACGGAAGCGCGTTTCTCTAGATTCATGGGTGGTTGCACGTTGTACGTGAGTCATCTGAATCGTTTCGTCACAAACGATTGTTCTAGACCTGTGACCAGATTCATAAGAGTTCTGATTGGCTTCTGATCAAGACTAGTTCCACCAGATGAGTACCAACCGTACGACCACGGAAAACCATTGGGCGTTGATGCCGAACGACATGATCGCTTAAGACCATTTCACACATCATTGATTGACATGGGTCATCTGTTACCTATCATATTGCTTAAACTGTGATAACCTTGTTCACATATCTAGAGAAAACTTGTCTCGTTTTTTAAGTTGTTATTCTATTAGACCCTTGGGTGCAGGGAACATATACGGCAGAGTTGGTACAAATGAACTACGGTAACATTTTAAAAGTGTGGTGATTAAACAAGCTGGTTGTTTCCTTTATCATTGTAAGTGGAACACAGTAGGTTGGATGAAATTCAAGCCAGTTCGAAGAGTGCCTTGATTGTGTGCATGTTGGCAAGTGAATTGAATCAAGCGGAATTTTTGTGCACTACATTTAAGAGAATGTAAGGTCGAATCTCCTGATAACTCCACCAAACTCTTGAAACATACTCAACAGTGGAAACCGGTTTTTATGATTGTTGGTCCAGTGATGTAGTATACAGCGAACATTCTTTGAGAGGTTTCTTGTCCTCAGCCGTAACGGGCATCAGTTTGACTTTCTTGTATATTTAAAATATATGGACAACTTTACACTTGTGTAATTTGCTTGTAAGGCCTAACAGTCGGCCGCAGTATACCTACCTGGCTTGCACATATATGCGCATCTAAAAAACTAAGATGCTGGGCAAACTCCGCACTCTATTTGTCTCTTGACAGCACATTCATTTGTTTTCGATGTGGATGAGATATCCATCAGGTTTCGGACATGTACCGGATAGGTAGAATGTTCCTAGGATAGTGAGATACGGTATTCTCGGTGCATATATAGTTGCTGTGGCACCAAGTTGGTCATTGTATCTGACAGAAAGGAGTTTCGTGTAGACTACACCCTACAGACTACTGGGCCGACTCTCTGACCGGTGTACAATGGACCTGTTGACATGCCTTTGCCTCCCTTCCTTGGCTGTTGTGCGTAAGAGCCACGCCACTGACTTTGCCAGCCAGTTTGAATTGTACAAATACTTCGCATGCGTGCACGCACTCACCAGGAGTGTCAGCATCTAATGCATGACGCAGAAGTGGACAGAAACAGAAAACTAGTGTGTGTTGCTCTAAAGGTTTTCTGGTTTTGAAGCCTAAGCACGCAGACGCACGAAAAACATTTGAAAAAAAACAGCCCGGTTAATTTCACCCGGATTCAGCTGATTACGTAAACACAACTGTGGTTTGTTTGACCGGGTCGGCTGCAAGTTTATTGATTCCTGTCTTGCTATCTGCTACCAGATGAGGCCATTCAATTGTGTAGCCTGGGGAGGAATTATCTTCCCAAATTCGATCACGTATTTTCGGTTTGTAAAAGGATTGTGTAATCTTTTGTTCTGAGACAAAAACATTGATCCTCATATTGTGTTGTCTTACTTGGGATAGATTAAACCATAGTCTCTTATGTAACTAGTTTCATTTCTACCAACAGCTAGAGCTTATGCTTGTACGTTTAGGAGTGTATGGTGAGTAGGTTTCCATCAGTCTCTTCTGGGATGTTCACATTCGAAATACGATCGAGGTGTTGCAGAAATTTTACGGTCACTGCCAGACCTGCCTCTGAATCTGTCACAACCACGTGACTCATCTCAGTTGATACATCGGTTTAGAGCTAAAATGGCTCGAACTTGTTTGTTCATCGATATCTTACACACGCGACCTTACTTTTCTGGGACTGATTATTTTTTCTACGGTTGCCAGCTTTCATTTCCGCCGTCAGGTGTGACGGTTTTGT
The DNA here is from genome assembly GCA_014220965.1 of Paragonimus kellicotti. Taxonomy (NCBI): domain Eukaryota; kingdom Metazoa; phylum Platyhelminthes; class Trematoda; order Plagiorchiida; family Troglotrematidae; genus Paragonimus; species Paragonimus kellicotti. Next base: position 4,519 of record LOND01002545.1, read on the forward strand.
TACGAATAAAATTTGGCGTTGGTTCTCCTTGCGACAAGTTAGAACCATGAGTTTCGTGCGTACTCTGTTGTGGGCTACTCTCTTACTCACGTCTCTCCAATTTTAACCTGACGAAAGTGCGTCCTAGTTTTAATAACAGTTCTGGATTTTTAGAGCAATCAGTTGGTTTAAATCATCGTTCGTGTTCACCAGTCGACACAAATATTCGACTACCCCAGCGCATGTCTCACAGATATGATGCTGGACACAAACGCACAAAATACAATACCTAAGTTGCCAGAAAACACAACTGTCGTCTCCTGTTCTGTTGTTGATGCTGTTATACCAGTTCTTCGCTGTATGATGCGCGCCAGCACAATACTACAGACCGAGTTCACAGTTGTTGTCACATCGGCTACATAGCTTGCGTTGGCTACCCGGCTGTCGAGCTGAGACAGCAGTGTAACCTGTAGAACAGGTCGTCACGGCCCCGTTAACCTCCCGTGCCAGCACTCCCCGCTGAGTCCATGTAACCATCACTGGCAAAGCAATGAACGCACACCCGTCGTACGTCGGTGTGTTCCGGTTTGGGCAAGGATAAACCCCAGTTTTGTTGGTTGCTCTGTAGACCGTCTCGTTAAATCGAAGTCACTGAGCAAAATATGGTCTTTGAAAAGCCTGAATTCATGCCAATGAATGGGAGTAGATATTGGGACTTAGGAAATTGAGTGGGGGCTCATTGTTTTTTCGGGACTTATGTAGTCGTTTTCGGTTAGTTGATTTTTCCGACTTGTCCCACATGAGGCGATCGAAGTCATGTGACTTGATGGATTAGGCGCGTTGTCGTCAGGCCCTTCCAACTTAACTTAATACATTTGCCGGATTTGACGGCCGGATATCTTCGAACTACTAACACATGCGACTAAGAATCTCCTCCTCCACCGGAGAGGAACAGAATAATCCATAATCGCTGATACAACATCCATCTTAAACGGTTAGTTTTGGTGTTTACTGAGCAGCCCAGCCATGTGGTACTTCCATTAAGGCGTTGGTCACATGATTATTCGCGCTCTCCTGCCGATACCGATTCATTTGGCGGTAGTGAACACATTCGGAACTGCTGACCTGTTAGCAGTTGAGTCATTCAAATGACAACTCGGTTGTAAGTAAGAACGCTTTAACAACTGACCGTTTGCCGTGGCGAAGACAATGTCAGTTTTAACAAATGACTGGGATATGGAAAGCGGAATTTAACAGATAGTTAATGTCAGGGATGTTGAAGAAAGTTGGGAAAAAGCCGTATCCCTATCGGATGGGAAGCCCACACATCCCGTAGGTGTATGATGAATTTCACGGAGTGAATGGAAAAGTTAACCGAAAATATTGACGGAAGCTCCACCGGATGGAAGTACCGTAAGAAACCAGAGTCTACCATTGATTGATATCAGTAGCACATGTATTGTCACAAGCTACAATCTGATTGGTCCATTACGGAAGAATGAAATTTGGCGCATAACGGAAGAGATAACGATTAAACTGTTTGTCCGATTCAGATGTTGTGTACTGAAACGCCTTTGGATTGGTTCGATGGTAGATTTTCTATTGTATTGGGACTTGGATAAACGGTTATTTGAATCGGTTTTTATCACAAGTACCTTGGGATCATGTTCGTTCTCTTAGGTCACTGGGGCGGGTCACCGTCCCTTTCGAGATTGTGGCGCAAAACTCTATTGCGCTCAATTCGAAATGAGATACGAGATTTGCTTCCTTTCTTGCGCGCGGTCGTGGTAGTCAGACGTATAATCTATCAATATGGTCTGGGATCACCTTGGTCACAAGGTGAATGAGGAAGAGGAGATCGTTCCTCATCTCGCTTATCTCGTGTCTCCATCACCTGAGTAAGTGAATGCAAAATGCAACATTGATCATAATGAGAGTGATATATGTTTCTACCATTAACGTTTTCGTCCTTCCTTTGAACGGGTCTTCTGGCTTTATGTGTAATTCAGTTTGTCTGCGGATTGGTCATGGTTTTTTTCAACCACCAGATGACTATGATTATCACAGAGATAACGTCGTTGACGGTCCCAGAAACTAATATCAAAATCGTGAACTAGATACTGTCCAGAAATCAATACATTCGCCTTAGTCGTTATCGCTTGACGTACAGTTTTTTTTTACGTTAGACACATAATATGGTCAGAGTTGGAAAGAACAAATTTTCTGAGTCAGTCGATCATTTTCGCTAGCCGAACGATTTTTAGTGGACTCAAAGAAATGAACTCATAGGTTTTGGTTAGCACTGTGAATTTCAACGGCCGACTTATATTCATATTTTTTATGTTCCACCAGTGAATTTGTTTCATAATGCTGATTTTGCGCAGGTCAACAGTGGTCCATAAAAAACCAGCTTATCCTTTCGGTGTGCACACTGAATGTCAATAACGTCTGTATTTCAGTGAAACAGTAGAAATGTTTTGGTGATTTTAGCTCTCGAAATTTGATTCGTGATGTGTGAATTGTTAAACAATTTTCAAGCTGGTGCTTACTGTTGAATTAGGTGACGTGGCGACACAATTCTTGTTGAAACAGTAGTTCAAAATGTCTGCTGTAATCGCACCAACAAACCTAAGTAATAACGTACGGGAACTATTTTTCTAAGAAAGGAATATACTAGTCAAGAAGACTGTGCCTCATCAGACAGTTGTTCAACTGTTCAGTGTTTAGGTTTATCTGTCCCCATTGGTCAAAATGGCTGACGTTGCTATTTTGTAACCAGCGTGTTTTTTGTTACCACTGGTTCAATCTGACATTAAGATTTGGATGCGAGCAAACCACAGAAACCTAAACATGCATATGCTTTTAATTTGCCGGTAAATCGTTAGCTTATGGCTCAGGTTGTCATTAGTAGTACTGTTCTAGGATTAGCCATCGCTAGACCGGAATCAGCATGCTAGGGTACTGATAGTTTAGCTGTCAATTAAATACCCTGTTATTAGGCTATCCGTTTGTCCGAAGTGATTTTTACGGTATGTTTGCACGTGTTTGCTTGCTGCATCCGATCACTCTGCTCCAATGCGACTTCCAGGACGCTTCATGTGTTTATCTGCCAATCTGGGAGCTTGTGTGCCGTATGCCAGGAAGCTGTCTTGTTATTCCACACAACCGAGTATACAGTGGAACTCACACGGCCTCGATGAACGACTGGACCTTTAAGTACGCCTTGCTACATAGTGCCAATTATTCCGAGGATTGGCCATTACAAGATTTAAGTGCGAATTTCCGAAAGTGTCATCCTGAAGTCTCTGAGGAACTGTAATGTTTCGACTCCATTTTTGATACGTTCCGAACATACCTTTTTAGAACCAAGTATCGACTGATGGTCCGTACTGATAGTGAACTGGGCTAGTCTTGCTGGAAGAGATAATCAGGAAACGTTCGATATTTCGATTTCGTTGATTAATTGACCATTTCGCCTTATTGATGGATCATTCCTGCTTTGTAACATCTCTCCAGGCAAATCCGCTTGTCTAAGCCTTGTAAACAATAATGAAAACCGAAGGCTTTCTACCGGGAAGATCAATTTTCACTGATGTCATCAATGAACGATAGAACGTTGATTTATTGTGGAAGAATCAGAAAATATGTTTGGACACAGCAAGTCGGAGAAGCCTTCGTTTGTTTTCCAGGTCGATAATCTCCCATTGCGAGACAGCACTCGTTTGCAATCCTCGCAAGACCCAAAGATAACCGCAGTCATCCCAAAACAGTTGACATCGTTTCGGCGCGGGTCTGTTGGTCGTTTGGCAATTTTCACATTTCTTGCTATGTTTTGTGCTAATTACAGGCGTCCCCAAATGGGCTTGTGTGACTACAGTCATTCGCTGACGATTTGATCGTTCAGTACATGCCTTACTCAGTGTCACTGAATTAGAGAACTCCGTGGAGATCGTTGTGGTGGAGTATTTATCGCGATAATCACCGGTAAGGTTGACACAGTATGATATCCGCTAGAAATTTAACAAACCCTTCTCTAAGACATCTCAATCCTCTCTCAGTGCGTATCGAGCACCGCTCACATTTGATTACAAATTTCGTATTTGGATTACCATTTCCGCTTAGTCATTTCCAAAGAAAGCACTGTATTCAAATTTCGTTCATCACCAGTGCATACTTCTGTTTGTGCTTGATAGGCGAACGGGTTGATCATTGCTCTCTCCGTTTCATAAAGAGCACAACCGAAACACTTCTGTATGTTCAGTCACAACTACCTGTGAGCAATGAATGATATTAAGTGGTCTGAATTTCGTTGACTTATTTATCTCGTTTATGTTAAGTAAACACCAGTGCAATCGATTGCAGCTTTCACAATTATATAGAACATTTAACCGTCTGTTTTCGAATAGAATAACTGCATTTGAGTTTTTCGCTGCTGTCAGATCCCATCACTAGTGCATATCCTTGTCACGGCTGGGAGTTGAACTCAATTCCCCAAATTCCAGCCTACTTCTCAATGTGCAAAACTTTACTCAGCAAGTTTAATGAATTGTTTGTTATCCAGCTGACCGAAAATTCTTGGTATCGGGGGGTGGGGGGGGGGGTTATCGGTTAGAGTTAGCAGTTGCTGTATCTTCTCTCGAAGTGATCCCACAACTTGAACGTTACTCATAAGTAAGTGTGGGTGGCCGTTTTGTTTTGTGAATATTTGGTCATGCTTAATCGGCGATCATTGATGAGACGATCATCAGGGTTGCCTTATGTGGTTGCGTGACTAGAGTTCAAATCCACATAGTCGCAAAAATATGCACTACTTGTAAGCTCCAACAAGAATGGCACTGCAGTCTATAGATTTTCCAAAGAAGACAGCTAGAAAAACCCATCTCACTGTAAAACGATGTCATCAAATGAATTTAGTTTGAACAATTGTGTCTATTTACTGGTGAATAATCCGTAATAGGTTGATGTCTTGCATTTTTCACTTATTCGTTCATTCCCCCCAGAAACCTCGGGTAACAGCAGTTCGTCCTGAACGAGCTCGTCATTGTGCGTTTGCCGCCCGTATTCTGCTATTCATCTTTGAATATGATCTGCTTTATTTGGCATTTGCGTTAGCAATACTCAGTCATGCACACAAGTCAATGATAGATTCGTTTGATCGAACTATTTAGAACGTGGTCCGCGCTAATGAACGTTAGCTGTTGACGAGGACATCTGACCACCAGGTCAACAGTCCTTGGAATGCGATCTTTTAGTCTGATAGTCCTCGTGAGTTTTAATTGCTTCATTGACGAAGATGGGCTTGATCTAAAAAACAGGTCATTCGCATTCGAGCGATGCTGTTGTATCTTGGTCGCCCGCAAATAGGCTCGCTCATGTTACACTTTGCCTGATCGATCCTTCACACACGGCTAAAATTGTGTTGCCACTGCAATTTAGATTTCTTCTACTGACCTCTGTTCTCCAACTTGATGCGTTCGAGATCAGATGTGCCAAAACGGGGGGCACGTCTTACTCCGACTTGAATCCCTTCCCAAAGGTTACGTAGCCGCAATTGCCGTAGAGTTTTGTGGGGCGAACCTTTTTCCATGTGTTTGTGACCTGCAACTACTGATTGAACCCACTCGAGTGAATTCGAATAACGCCCAGTGTGAAATTCCTCATGTGTTGATAATGACTGATGCATGACTAGTCAATTGAGTTTTGTATGCTTTCCTTCACTCACCCACCATCGGATAGAGCATAACCTCGTGTGTCCGCTTATTAAGTTTTTAAAATAAATCCCCTTGTATCACCATTTCCATGGTGATTTTCATTTGAATGTTCTTGCTCATGTGATGATGCCTAGTTATGTCCAGTACAAATATACACACGTGCACATGATTTACTGGTGGCCTACTACATCCCTTCCATGAAGCTGACGTTCCGATCGTGCGATTTGCGGAACTCTGGACCTCAATGTCACAGGGCCTAGGTCGTGAGCCACTAAGTCGTTGCAGCTCTGCTTTGCATGATTTTTTTTCCAACGATTTGCTCCATCGTGAATATTGGTTTCCTATTTTATTCTCTGCCACTAATCGATTTAAGGGAATACTTGTTTTGGAGTTTGATATCGTACACCGCGTGACCGAAATAACTGACAGTAACAATTGCCATCAATTATGAGACACACAACCTTTCGTTCACAGTGAACTGTCTGCAGATTCACTCATCCAGGATGAATAGGGTCAGTTGTTGCTCACCCGTCGATACTGGTGATTTACGTGATGTTTGCTGAATACCGCTCAGTTACCATTTCGCTACATTCAGCACAATTCCATGGTACTCGGCATGGTGATCGTCAGGATCCACAGTTTGGCGATCAATAAGAGGAAGACTGACGAGTCACAGTTTCACCACAGGATGTCAGATGAAAGTACGCATGTTGACGTAAAACTGAGCGACCCAACGATCGCCTAGACGCGTACACAGCGCAAGATTTTGGTGATTCGATCCGTACGTGGGTGTTCCTTTTTGGTCAACTGCAAGAGATGACTGACCTTCCTGGATCACACCGTCAGTGGTTTGAAATATGGCACTTAGCAAAAACGTTTGATAACAGTGCTATCCATCCAGAATGACCCGATATACCTCGATGACTCGACTAAACGTTATGGGTAGTTTAAATCGCCTTACAACGGAAGAAGCGCTTCTTTCTTCTGACTGGATTCGCACGAATAGTGTCGTTCATTGTAGGCCGGACTACGTGTAACGGTGGCAACAGCGGTCGATCTGGCGTAGCGGCGGTAGGTACGGCGTAGTCATGTCAACACTGAATCAAAGGTCATCCAAATGATCGATTGCCAGGACAGAGTGCAGGCACGCAAAAGTGCAGCGGAGCTAGACCGGCAGCGTGTCCTTTTCACACCGGGCCCAAGCCGACCAGAGACCTTGTAGCCATAATCTTCTAACATTAACTCAGTTCAATGGGCATAGAGACAGATAATTCCGTCCGACGATATACTTGTTAGAATATATTGAGATTAAGTTGAATCATTACAGAATGGTACATATGATCATCGACCACGAATCCAAGCTATGGTTCAAATAGGCGATATCGTACGGAAAAGCACCAAATACATCTCAGTTCAAAAAAAATCCATTTGATTGATCGGACTCTGTTTCGTCAGCCATTAGGAATTCGTACGGACGGAATGCATCTCATACATGGACCCTGTACGGTTGTTGGTTAAACTTAAGATCTTGAGTTCGAGTCTCGGTTTCCTCAAATGTTTTTGTTTCTCTTCTTTGACAATCATACTGTATGTAGCTCAAAAGTGGTGAAAAATACCGATGGGGACCTGAGGATCATTTTAACAACTGGTCACGTCTTTTGTACGCGCTTTTACTAATTAGGGGGTACAGTTTTAAGCGTTTAGTTTACGGATTTGGACATAAACACTGCATATTGTGAGATGCCTTGCTCTTATTCAGACATGTTACATTTTTACGGGTCTACACCTGGAGTGACTGAAACCTCTCGTTGTTACGATGGCAGTCTCGGTTGTCGTTATTCCCGTGGCTTTTGATGAGGACCTAGTCACCATATCCCACTCTGTCCTGTCTACGATCCTGAGTAGTTCGCCTTACTCAACAATAATTACATAGTGCTTAACACGCCGACCAACAATAATTACAGATTTCACAATCAGCACGGGCAATTGATCCGTTCATGCCTTTTTGTTATCGAGTTGGTCCAACTTTAACGAGTAATATTGCACCGACCCTCATTTACATGCCGGTAACACGCATCCGTATAGTGTGGTCCTAAATACGTCTTATGAGATCAATATGAAGTGACTAAGTAAGCCGTCACATTTTCTGCTGGCACTACCTCGATAAGGAATACTTCGGATCTCATCAGTATTGCAATACAATACTCATGTCCCCTGGGATGGTGGTGTTAATGACTGGGTTATCGAGTGCATAATCAAATCTGTTGGACACGTCGTCTCAGAGTACTTGAATGCAATCTTGCGTGGGTAGTGGTCGTGCCGTTTAATCCCAATGTGTACCTTTTTAGAGCAGGGTTTTTGAGTGAGGTGGATAGTGGATAATGCGAGCAAATTTTGAGTATTGTACGCAATCAGTGAAGGTCGCATCGGATCAATGTATTTTTGTCATGCATAGTATGAAGACTTTAGATTCCCTAGAGGATGCGCTCCTTGAATATTTCGTTTATCTCCATAGGGTAAATGGATATCCGTTAAATCAGTGACCAGATAGGTCATCCGATAAATTAGTGATTTCCGTAAGTTAACTGTGACCGTATACGATTATCAGAATTCAAGGACTCCCCATCATCTCAGTTGTGTTCTCTGTTGTTCGTTCAAACAAGGAATGCGTCCACGGTGGTATTGGGACAATGCAATTGAACTGTTTGTTGTGGTCTTAGTGGGATTAGTCGTCTTTCTAAATGGTCAGTTACCAGAACCTTGATCGTGACGAAGAGATGCACTACTGACGAGCTCCAACAAGATCGAATCTTGAGCCCAGTGCTTCTTTTCGAAAAAGGATGGCTAGAAAGCTTATCTGGGTGCGAAGGTTACGATCGAACGTGAGTGCTGTTCAACTTGAAATTAACCAAATCACCGACTACTTATCAGTAATTTTGAAATTTTAAACTGACAACCTGTGTGAACTCCCAGCAGCCGACCGATTATTCGGTTGATTGACTGCCAAAGCGGGTTTCAGGCATTGCATATACAAGTAGCTTCTTGTACACAACAAAAAGGGTAGTTATTCTATCGAATAATTGTCACAGTGTGAGCGGTTATTCGTGAATACTGAATCGACCAAAAACTGTTTTTGAATTCCGTATGAATTATAAAGCTGCATGCAAATGCATCAGTATAATTTAATATTTCCTTTGAACCGATTTTGTAGAGGTCTAAGGGGGAACCAAGCGATTGAACGACAAGTATGTTTCGAGAAGATAACCTAGGGATCATATTCCTAACATAAATCATGCAGTCGATTACAAAAGTACCAAGTCATCAGGGGACCAATCATAGTTTATTACCGAGGAACAATACAAACAGATTTTGTAGTAAGTATGTGGAGTTTTGTAATTTGACGATTGAGCAGCACTCACCTCGGTTAGATGGCAACTGTCATCAACATTTTCAGCTTTAAACCGACCCATAATTCGGACCACTATTTATCTTTACGATAGTCTACAAACTAGCAGATTAACAAATATCTACAAGTGTGCAGATACACTGAAACCTCACAAGGAAGAGTCGATAATCTCACGGACACAGGCTCAGTACCACTTCCACACACCGGCTCATCCGAGAGCATTTCTAACTAACGTTGGGATGGTCGGTGGACATATAATTTTGCTCAGCGAGTTAACCTTCTTAACCAGTAGTCATTTCACTACATGCTCGTCTTACGATTTATTCCAGTCATCGTAACCACGTTGAGCATTGAGTGATGCAGTACGCACTCCTTAGTCCCATGAAAGATATGGTCTCTCTAACATACATTATTCATTTCTCTTTACCCTGGTTATCAGCCGCGAAGTTGAATGTTAAGGTTACCGCGTTACTCACACCATTCACCCGCGGAGGTCCTACAAACAGCGGTGACAGTGCTGGAGTACCGAGAGCTTATATGCAACCCCTTGCCTGAATATGCTAAGTGCCCGATCTATTGAGGCAAGTTGGAATCTATCCACTTGTATAACTTCCACCTAGTAACCTCACAAACGGCGGAGGTTTGGGAATGCGCTACGTGTCTACGCTATATTCATAGACATCTTGTTTACAGTAGTACGAACTGAGATGAGTTTTCATAACCNGTGTCTACGCTATATTCATAGACATCTTGTTTACAGTAGTACGAACTGAGATGAGTTTTCATAACCCCGGTGGGTGAAACAACCAAAAATACCGAGCTGCCCGGTTGTAACAACAAATATATGATCAAGGTCAGTCTCCCTTCTTTCAGTAACACTGCACTACGAAGATGCAAAGTACCTCTTGCACAAATCCGCTGTTTCAACGGCAAAACAAGTGTAATCAAAGCAATCCCCTTTCGAGTATCGATAAGTTTATCACTAGGTCAAAGCTCCACTTCGATCGTCTGTTTCATCATGTGTTTACAGAGACAACACCGCTCAAAATCTGTCACGAAGTTGAATAGGAAATGGGAAGTCGAACTTCGTTTATTCTTACTCCGGCTTGAGTAAGTAAACCCATTGAGTTGGCTGCCCAATGCGACTTAAGGGGTTTTTCAGTCATGCCTAGTGTGTGGATTTTGTGACGTATTGGCTAGCACTGTCATTTCGCATACTATGGGAAAGCAGAATTGTGCCCTTTGACAGCAATTGTTTTCCCGTCGTATTACAGTGCCCCTCCAAGGAAGAAATTCGTTAGCAACTACGTCTGTCCAAGAAACACGTTTATGATGTGCGAAATCTGTTGCATGATATACCACTATTGAAGCACTAGATCTCACAACCAAGAACGAAACACCTTTTAGAGGTTTAGTTTATACTAGTCTCTCTAGAAAGAAACATTTCGTCGTTGCTGTTGGATTAAACCCAACTTTCTTATACAATTGCTTTAGGATGAATCATTTGGGTTAAAGGATAACCTTTATATGTTGCCCTGGTAGACTAAATTGTCTTCCACAACTAAAAAAGAAGCCTGGCCTATGGTTTCTTCTACGGTTAATGTGTCCCACGAACCATCCAGCATCCACTAGATAATCCATGGGACTAGTGAGCGATGGTCATTAGGCACAATCTTAAATCCGAACACTTAGAATTACTGAACTGACTTGCAATTGTAATACTGAATTAAGGTCCTTCCGCTGGGGAACTTGCAGAAGATAGCCATAACACCAATTTTCGGGAGCTTAAAACAGTTAATGGTCGAATAGTTCATAAAGTATAGTTTTCTTCCTGCAGATCTTCACACATTAGTCCTAGACCCAGATTGAACGGCAGCTGTCTTACTGTTCTGTTCGTCCAAGGTTCCTGGGTTCGAATACTTGTTATTCAGCTTCTATCTAAACCTGAGAAGCATGACAGTATCCCTATCCGCGTTTAATTCTGATTTTGCAAAACAGCCAATACTGGGTGGTTTAACGAACACTGTTTTCTCCTCTGTGTTGTCTTGAGAGATAAATAGATATTATTGTGTGGCTCATTGTATTATCATTTGTCATTGTATGATGATTGCGTAATTGCTACATACGGTTTAAGGTTATTTAACTTGGTAGTATCTTCTTTCCAAAAAGTCTGTAATAACTTACTGTAACAAGAACAGTTCTGATGAGACGCCAGTATCTGTCGTAAGCGCATGACTAGTTTGACAGTTCTGACAAAATAACGTTATCTTACTAACTATGTTGCAGTCGCATCGTTCGGATTTCATTGAATGAAATGCTCTTCCTTTTTCAAAACAACACAACTACCTAAATGACATTTCTGCTTCTCTCGGTAGACATTTTTGTTGTAATGAGAAACAACATTTGTAGATCATTATTCCATTTTAAAAATTTTGATGGAATCCAGTTTTAAGCTGTGGTGGTTAGCATAGACTATTTCAGCAGGTTAATGAAATGTGGAAAACAAGAAGTCTACCCATGAAACTTTGATAACGTAGCAACGACAGTTGATATAGACAACTAATGAATTGTATGCTGTATAAAGATCAGTAACGTAACGGGATATTAATACCCTTCAAAGGAACTGCTAATGATAACACACGATTTAGTTCAGCAGCTGTAGTAAGCAGCCGTTCTGACTATGCTCTTTTCTTTGAGTCAGATTGCCTGAAGTCATATAACATTTTCGAATAAACCGAATCTCATACTGTACTAATGAATTTCTTTCACAAAGCAGTTTTAATGTCTCATCAAAACCATCTCGTCTGGTCATCACGCTGTTTATGTATTCCATATTTATAATAATGTTTAATGACCTTTTATCCTTTTTATTTCACTCACAGCTTGTGGAAAGTGGACGTTTCAACCAAACTCTAGAATTTCCACTGGGCGACCGTTTTCGACGTTTTTCTTTCCGCGCCAGTTTCATATATTTCACATCCACAGGCGACGAACCAGCTGTCATGATCGAAACACACAAGCAATACAATCATGTTCTGTGTGTTGAATACATCCGCTGTCCCGAGCAGACCACAACGTCACCATCACCACCGCCTCCATTACCGACGCTTGGTTTACAGCCGTCACCAACCCCACCTCTATCACAGGGTGAAGAAGGCATGAAATCTAGTAAAGAAATGAAAAAACATCGGATCGCAAACCATGGCGATCAGGAAGAGGGCAAACATCCCAGTGTGTCCGAAACGCCAACATTTTGGATCAGCTTGCCAGCTGGGACAGACCCAATGAGTTGGTTCCTAGCGACTGTGTCCCTGTCTTGCGCTTGTCTGATTTTACTCATTGTTCTGCTCATCACATGGCTCTACATTTGCCGCCTGCGTCGCTTATACGCAAGACGTCGGTGTCGTGGTACTTGTCGATACGGTTGTCGTTGTCCGGATGAAGTGGTTAGACAAACGGTAAACAGTGCTGCTGTATGTGGTCCACTGGACACACAAAATACACACCTACTTCACAGTCCGATGAGCCCGCATGGAAACGGGTCGATCCGTAGTGGGAGCGGATTCGGCGGTGCCCTCTTCTCAGGCGGCACAATGACATCTAGTCGATGGGGTGGTTCAAACGGTGGTCACAAATTAGGCTCTCCAATCTACGTGTCTATGGGAAATGCACAAGATAAAGCAGTCCTACTTTCTGCCAATGCGACACCAACTTGTATGCTTCAAAACCCTGGAAACATCGCCATGGATACCACTAATATCAGTAATTGGCATCAAGCCAACGGTCAACGGTCGTCTTCGCAAGTTAATCGGCGTCGTTTATCACAGGACGCTATTTGTCGGAGCATCAGTGAAGGTTCCAGTGTGTCTGGACATCCAATGACCAACAGCAATAACAATAGTACAAACGGACCTAAGTTCATGAGTACAAGTCAAGCTTTATCAAATCATGCCACGTACGGAACCAGCTGTATTGGTAGTACCGCCGGTCAACCCACCGTACTGATCAGTAATATGAATACTTCTCAACCGATGGATTCTAGTCGTAATGTTCCCATTTACTATCCAACCCCGTTTGTGGGTTACACTTTTTCTGACGGTGTGAGGGCCGGAGGTGCTAATCCAGCAGCGGTCAGTCAGTCACCCACTCGGTTAGGTGGTCGCAAACAACCGGATCGTAGTTATTACAATCCATCCGGCTCCACAGGTCCCGGTAACAGAAGAGGACGAGGGAATAGAGCAGCACACGAACTCGTTTTTCCAGTCAGCTGCAGACAAACTACCGGGCTCTCCGGATCCGGTGGAAACGTGCACTACCTTCAATTCGTACGGTCATGGTATGTATTCAGTGTCCTTTTACACGTAACTGTTCCAGCGTTAGCTAGCAGATCTGTTGGAGTGTTTGCATGATTCTTGTGTTGCATCATAGTTAGTCACGGTACATGTAAACTTAATCTCTTTTTCTTGTGTCTACATCATAATGTTCAGTAGGAGTTCACAATGCATATTATGTCTTGGCGTCAGACAATGAAGAATGATACCAACAAATCAGACATTATTGATCGCATTCGTCTCCGAGGCCAAAATGCCCCATGGCAGGCCCAGTCCGCGACCGATGAGTTTAGAAAAAATTACGGTTAATCAGCCTCCCTGGCAGGAATGGTGTCATTGTTTGGCGGAATAGTGTAAGCTGTAATGATATCTTTTTTGAGTGTCGCGCTACTCTTAAAACCTGCATGTTCACCTCTTCGTAGACATCTCTGGTGTTGATTGTCTGAATTGTCACGAGAGTATTTTTATGGTCATTAATACATAGTAGGTAGTTTAATCTGTGTAAATTGAATATCATTTACGGTTTGTCAAAATCTTTCTTACTCACATGGAGAGGAGATGGGACGTGTACGGAGGAGTTCCAAATGGTCGTTCACCAGGCCGAACATTTCTTACAGATGCCATTGCCAACTGGAGGTGAACTTATCACTGACACTAGTCTACTGCTGTCAGTAGGAGTAGGCGATTGCTAAGCCCATGAAAAGTAAAACAAAACTTACACGCCTCTTGCTTGCCTCCAAGAGCACATACTCCAAGACCGGTTTCATCATTGCTGTTGTACTCATTAGAACTCAACAACTAAATTCTGCTTCGAACATGCCAGCGGAACGGAAGCTAAGGTATTCAGTCTACGCATTGAGCGTTAGTATTGAAAAATAACACCTCCTAGTGACCAGATACCTCAAGCATTAGATTAGACCATCCTTGAAGAAATATCTATCGTGACTACGCCGCGTCTGATCGTCATATCTTAAGCAAAACGACGGGCGTAGTATCAGTGACATTGTATCATCCGCTTTATTAAATCTTGATTCACATACGTGCGTTACGTTGACTTCAACTGTTTCTACAAGGCAGTTAGTCCAATGTAAAAATAGCCCGGATTTTGTTACAGCCTTCCATTCTTAAACAACGGTTCCGTTTATCGGTGCCAAACGCGTATGAATAAAAAATTAGAATGCATGCAGATACGTAATGAGCCACAGATGTTACAAACAGGTTAGCAGTCAGAACACCTCGCTGGGATGCATTTAGTACGCGTTTATCCACATCGTAATTTGTGTACTAAATGTAAAACACCACAGTTAGGTTAGATCGTCAAATCGATTAGCAAATCAGGTCATGTAGCTTTGAAAAATTCTTGTTGAGTAAAAGGGAGGAGAACTCTACCGATAAGTTGGAAGACAATGCAGTTTTTTACTGAAGATTTGTACACAACACCGTGGGGATTGGCTTTTAATCTATTTTTACTTGACGCATCTCAGTGTGTATGGAATCATTCACATCCGTGAATTCTGAATTTGAGCATCACTAGATGACATGGCGGTTTTGTTTAACTGATGTTAACCGTCAGTTTACGCGAGGAATCTTATCCACTCAATTGATGACATGTCACGGCGGTTATCTGAATGTTTTGAAATCAGCTGCTAACTTCATATGAAACTAGAACTGCGAATAATATTTCACCATACACATTCTCGAATCGATACTCTACCAGGTTCTGTGACGCTTGGGGATTTCAAGTTGTCTGATCGAAACTGGAAACGGGAACCTCTTGCTTTAAATCATGTCTTCATTAATTAGGTAAAATCTTAATTATCAAAATCATAACATATCTTCAGCAATAATGATTGACAAGTAAAACATGAGTTACGATATTTGAACACAAATGGAACCGCCAAATTTTCATTTTATTTCTGTGTCAAAAAAGTGGCGTTGTTACGTATTCAGTTTTTCAGTACAGTAGAACTGTACGCTCGGGAGCGAGAATGCAGGAACTTGTCTGTGCAAATCTCGTTATACGTTTGTATGAAAATTAAACTAGGTCTGGAAAAAGAAGATGACGGTCGTCCCTAGGGATTCCCTCAGCAAAAGGCTTGTATGATAACAAATGTGGCACAGACTTTGACACATGTGTAACACGCACTCTCGCTGCTTTGGGCCAAAACTTAATACATGTGTTCACATGTTTTGAACTTTTTGTCTAGATCCATGAGAACGTTATCAACCTAGCCATCTGACACACGGGAACGTCATTGATGTGAAGAAGTCAACACAATTTGTTTTACACAGTACTTTCAAAGTATTTGAATGGTGACTTTTTAGAACGGGTTGGATAAGTTACATAACGGGCTACTCTATGAGTCTTTAGTGTAGGCTACCATTGACAAGTGGATGTAAACACTCTCGCACTTTGTGATATTCCTTGGCAGGTTACAAGCGTTTGGCTATCTAATCAAACCAGACAAACAGTATTGTAATAGTGATGAGTTAAAGGTAACAGGGAGGGCCACATTAAAAACAACGTCATCGGCATACTCGAAGAGCGTAGTACTGTCTACCTATGGCGATTGACCGTCACAACGAGACTGGACCTTGACGTGGTGTGACGGCTTGCGCATCTCGATGACCTATTGGGCTAAACTGGACGGCGTGGCGATCACACCGACAGAGTTACTCATACCAGGCAGGCCAATAGGTAAACGTTTGACAAACCACAGTCTCATGGTACTCCAAGCTGGATGTTAGAAGGTTGACATCTTTGTAGATAAACGTACCAGTTTTGACACACTGTCTTACAGTACAAGCTTTTAAGCTAAAGACTTTGGTTGAGAACCCTAATCGTTTTCCTGTCTAGGTCTGGACATTCCTTTGTAGCTCAGCTCACACATAACCATGAATACTCACAACACCAATAATCCATACTGCATCGGCCGTCTCGCAGTATAAACCGGGTCGCCCTATCTGCTGCATACAGCAGGGTGGATAGGCGAAAACATGCTACTGCTGACCCCTCTCCCACTGTCCTATCAAATTCGGCTCTCAAGCCTATCCCGATCCTCATTTCTAGTGCTTACTCTGCAGGTCGCACAACAGATATAACTAATCGTAGAACCACTGTGCCGGCAAGTCCCATTTTCCACCTTCCGGCCTCAGGCCCCCCTCGTTCCTTAACTAAACCTATAGTGTGAATTAATACAGGTGCCTGCAACGTTCGCACCTTAAAACGGATACGTCAACAGGCCACTCTACGACGAATATGGATGTCTGCTGCATTTCGGAGAACAGGATCAAGGATAGTAACCAAAGTATAGGAACTAACTGCACCCGCACGGTCTACCCGATGTTGGTTATACACTTCAGGTGACTATGGCTGCTGCTACCGGTCAGGCTGAAGTAGATATAGTCATCAGCACGACGGCTGTAGCCACATTGATAGGTTGGACTCCTGTTAGCAGTAGATTTTGTCGTCTCTCTGAAAGGTTCTACTAGGGCGGGCTCTAGAAGCAGAACCCCCAGAAATTTTTTCACCGTATCTGTTTACGTTCCGACTGACTGTAATGAAGTTGGTATCGAAGACGCCTTTTACTCGGATCTGACCATTTCTCTCCGGTCAAAACGGTTCTGATATAGTCGTTCTGGTCAGAGATATGAACGCTCAGGTTGGCCACCTTGGTGAGGCCGAGTCTCGTTTAGGTAACAGGTTTAGGATACCATCACATCGACCGGATAATGACGGACAGCTGTTGTAGTCGTGTGTTGAGCACAAGCTATTTGTAGCCAGCACTAGTTTTAGGCATCGTGCACGTCATTGCTATACTTGTGCCATCCCTTCTCTGAATCAGGCCTGGTCTCAGGTGGACCACATAGCTGTTACTTATGAGTGGAGGGGCCCCATTCAAGATTATCATGTTTATTGGAACGTATACTTGGATTCACATCATGCGTTGATACATTGCCATTTCATTCTTACTTTTGCTGGGCAACGACCCCAAGGACAACGGCTGTTGAGAAACTGACTACGCCATCGGTAAGGCATAAGTACTAAACTAGCCTAGAAGGCAAGTCCAGAAGATTAGAGCAGTGGGCGGAACACTTTGAGGATCAATTTAGCTGGCCTGCTTCTACTGTGTTGTCCGCCACAAACTTGTAATGTAGCATCCTGGTCGGTAGATTTGGAACCACCCACTGAGACTGAGGTTCGCAATTGCATTTCGGCTCTCAATCGTAATAGGGCTGCTGGCCCAGATGATCTCGTGCCGGCACTTTTCAAAGAAGGTGGAGAGGCGTTAGTAGAGGCATTGACTCAGTTGTTTCAACTTGTGTGGACGACGGAGACCATCCCTCCGTGCTGGGGTCACTCGATAATAGTTCCCATATTTAAGAAAGGAGCCCGGGGCTCTTGCGAAAACCATAGAGGGGATTGGCTTGACCCCAGTCATTATTGGGGTACTGGCATCCGTTTTACTTCGTCGATTCACTGAAGTTCGGGAGGTAAACGTCAGGGAAGAACAGGCAAGGTTTCATCCTGGTCGATGTATTGATCAGATTACTTTTCGCCAAGCTCCGGAGCAGCACCATTTACACGGCCGGCCAACAGCTGCCATATGTCTTAGATATAAAGGTGCGTTTCATTCAGCGGATCGATCTACGCATTTAAAGTCGCTTAAACGCAGGAGTGTACCAATTATGTGGCCATACTATCGATGCGTTATTCCCACAACTCAGCTCAGGTTAGTGTTTTCAGTTAACTGTCTGACAGTTTCAACACTGGGAGCGGCGTATATCAACGCTGTTCACCTTCACCATTTTTGT
>LOND01002546.1:49948-63996 GCA_014220965.1 Paragonimus kellicotti
TCGTTCGTTGGACGGGGCAATTCAGCAAATTCACGCAACACCGCTTGGTACCTATCCCCACCGCTTGGTTCAGCAAGTAGCGGGCTGAGGACAGACGTCGAGGAAATGGTGCCTATGGTAGATATACTCGTCAGAGGATCTAGGAGCTTGTGGTGACCTGCGTCGACAACTAACCCAAAATGCTTCAGGAAGTCCATTCCCAAGATGGCATCTGGTACGTCCGCAATAATGAACACCCAACGGAAAGCACGTCGAAGGCCCACATCCAGCGTAAGGGAGCGTGTGCCAAAAGTGCGTATGGGGGTTCCATTGGCGGCTTGGAGCTGGTAAGGTGTCGAACGAGGCGTATCCTCCTTTCTAGGTGGTACGACGCTCACTTGAGCACCAGTGTCTACTAGAAAACGCAACCTAGAATTTCTATCGGGTATAAAAAATAGGCGACCAGGAGTAGGACTGCCAGCAACAGTTGTCGCCATTACTTGCTGGCACTCGCGTTTCCCGAGACGGTTGAGAGTCACGCTTAAATGCATTTCCGTGCCTTCGTACCAAATTTGTGATGATACCAGCAGAATCCTGTTCTTGAACGCGATCTAGAACGGCTACGTCCTCTGGAAGTGGTGCGGGATCGAGAAGCTTTAAGAGCCTGAACTTCTAGACAAAGTCTTTTACTTGTGCTGCTAAACTGGCGGTTATGCTACCTACATGTGCCTCCATCTGATGCATTTTGCTGGGGAGGTGCTCGATGACTGAGTCGGCCGATTTTGCCAAATCATCCAAAGAACTTGTGGACATGAATGGAGAAATAATTGCCTGTACAAAATCGGGCAATCTCTGCATCCAAAGGTAGCGCATGAGTTTGTCGTCAATCCTGTGATTTTGCCCAACCTGTCTCAACTGCCGAAGTAACTGAGATGGAGTAAGGTCCCCTAGCTGCAGATCGCTAAGGACCTGTTTAAGCCGTTTTTCTCCTGATACATACGCACGCTCTAGGAAGGTTTCTTCCGTCTAGGTTGCGTGTAGACAAATGAATCACTAGTGGCAACACTGCCTAACCCAATCAGGAGTGCCAGCGACAATGCGGCATCGCAGCAAGCTAAGTATGTGAACGTTGAATCTGCTAGTAACTCCCTAATGAGAACTGAGCTCAAGCTGCGTACCCAGTACTCTGGGTCATCCGGAACATAATCAGGGACCCGAAAACTCAAGGCGTTTTCTTTCGCATCTACCTCGGCGAGCTCCGACTTGGATACTGAGGTATCTGACTGCATCATTTAAATATACACAGGATTTGAACAAATATAAATGCTAAGAAACTAGCGGAACTAGAGCGCGAAATTTACTGCTTTATAAAAAGTATACGAATACACAAAAATGATGGAGGAAAAAGTTGAAACTAGCGTGTATAAAGTACGCAATAAATAATATAAAACAGCAAAAATAATTTATGGAACGGGCTCACCAATATCGCGATGCTAGTTCCTAGGTTCGTACGCCCAAGGTTTTCCCAGCCTTATGTTAACGCGGAACGGAAGTCGTAGTGAGAAGACGGTGAATCTGCAAACAAACTTTATTATTGATTTTACTCACCGTTCACAAGCAGACTTCAACGCAACAGTTAAAGGCGCTAGGGAGTTGGACGTGAGAGAACCTTAAGCACAACCGCACGGCAACCGCCAGAGAGGACGAATGTCGACGGAAACTTCAGTCGACCTTCAGAATTCAAACAAGCGTCAGAATGGTTGGGCGGCGTTCCCAACGGTGACAGCTAAAACATTGTTATCCTAGTGAATGTAGCCTATAGTAGCAGAGCTGGCGCGGATTCATTATAGAGTCACGACTAAGACTGCGATACCTACGCCAACACACTAACTTTGATGTTAGTGGTTTGCAGTAAATTTACATTCACAAGATAATGTAAACAGGCACGGTGGTACTGGTAAGGCAACTCTCACGTCGCAGGGAGTTTAGGATTTTGGGGACGTCGAAGGTGATCTCACTACAACTCTGTCGATATGGCCATTTCGGCCACGCAAACTAGCGGGGCTGAGACTATTGGATACTTGACGAATGGTTACCTCAGAGCCATATCCTGATCTGCCGATCGCCCGTCCCACTCCTGTTTGCGTGGGTTTTGTGGCGGAGGAGAAAATCATAAATTGTTATTGTCTGTCCTGTTTGACTGACCTGCTATAAACAGTGTCTGGCGTGAATTATGCATTACCGCTGACAGCTGCTTTGTCCAGTTTACTCTCATGGCGAGAATGATCCAATATTTCCAGGAACAACGGTTAGTCTAGCGGACGTTGGGGACAAGTGTTTGAAGACTGCGTCACGAGGGATAACACAACTCAAAGTTCTTCAGATGACCTCTCGGAGTTTCCGCTAATCCATAGTTTTATGGATGTGTGTTATACACATCTAGATGTGTATAAACATACGTTGCAAGACTACAAAATACTACTTCTTTGCGCTTCCGAATGAGGAGTGAAAACCAAATCAACCACCTGTGATCTACGCGCTACTGGTTGTTGCCATGACAGTCAATCGATCAACATGAGTTTGTTCTTCGCCAGCATGCCTATTTTCTCTCTGTTGTAGTGTGCAGTATTCAGCTGTCAGTTCCACGCTATCCCCAACTGACTCCCCTCTGAGCCTATCGCTCCGATCTCCTCCGAGATGAAGGTTTTTACCGTAGGTTTATACAATCTTTCATTGTTCTATAGTTACGTTCACCGTGCTTCTCCCTTGGCAGCCTGTTTAAGTACGGTGCTTGAAGCGCGTTAAGGTACTGGTCACATGTTGTATCCCTTAGTTTGCACTATGTATGTTTTTCCGAATTTTCAACCTAAATGTCACAGCTGCCTATCGGATTGGCTTTCAGTGTTTCCGTGAAGATTTTTCAGGGACGCACTATAAAACACATCAGTTAGACAACATTTTGTGTGGTTACTGCTTTTTTTCTCGATAGTGTACAACACAGGTCAGTATCCTCCTCCTTTGCCTATTCTGGAAGTTATGCCAGGTATTTCAAAAGCCCCCATCCCAGCTCTACGAACGCCAGATCTCAGATGCCGTGATCGCAGTTCACAAGTTACGTAGAAAGAGTTTTATGCGGTTGGTCCCGTCTTCCCTTCATGTCGTTGTACTAGAATCAGTTTTGTGAATGCAGCTAATTCAACGTGCAAAATATTAGTTCTTAAATTTCATCACGCCTTACGTACTGCCTGTTCTATCTGGCAGTTGGAATAACCATATACGCAACTGTTCAACAACAGGTAATTGTAGTAGTATTGTGATGCACTCCTACGTTCACTATGTATCTGATTTGCCTGTTCTCGTGCTTGGCCACGCTCATCAAATTGTCACTTACTTGTGCAGAGCTGCAAGAGGCCAAATTTACTTGAGAAGTTGTATACGAACTTTTGGCTCTTTTTGCAGGCCCGTCATCTTGTGAGACTGTTGTTAAGGTTTTGGTGCCAAGGCTTTTCCAATGGTCGTTGAAGTGGCGGTCAATCACTGAAGATCTTAAAAGAAGCTCACATAGTTTAATCGTGATTTACCCCAGCAAACACTGTTAGATGCTCCGATGGGTTGCTGTTCAATGTGGAACGGGGAAAGTAAGGCTTTCGATACATTACCTCGAAAGTCGTTTTTTGCAGGTTGACCAAGTATGCATTCTCTGCAGGCATACAGGTATGGGAGACTCATTAATAAGCTGAATGCCCGTACCACACCAGTAAGATCCTCATAGCTACGCCTGTCCATTTATAACGTCAGCCAGTGTATATACAACATCGCATCTCTGAATCCCTGGGTTTGAGGGCTGAGGGTAAGGAAATTAGTGCGGAATTCCAAGCCTTCACATACTCATGATAATTTGCCGCATATAATATATTGGTTACCGTTCAATTCAGCGTGTGATACGATGGATGAGTACAGGGCAAGTATCAACACGAAGAAATGCTTGAATGTACTGATAATTTGAAAAGGTTGTCGGGATATTAATTCGCAACAGTAACGTTCGCCAAAATGAGTGAACTTATTTGGAAGTTGAAGTGAGAGAAAGGTAAAACATAACAAGCAGGTTTTCTGGGAATTTTCACGCATTTCCTCCACCAAATTGCCGCTCCACGCAACGATATAAAACCTTGGCACCATCATGTTACACTTTCCTTCTTTAGCTGCACAACATGCGGACTCCTTCAGTGCGGATCACGCAAGCTTTTCGCAAATATGCCGCGCCAACAACTTTTACGCGAGGAAATCCCGAGCAACCAGCTTCTTTCAATCATGCACTGGCTGAAAGTTCGTGGAAATAGCAAATCCAGAATCACTTTTGACCACTGTTCAATTTATGTCAGCCATGGCTTCATATTACCTATCACTAACAAAAATACTGTCTGACAGTTTGGAGGAATTTTGTAATTTCAGGTTGGAGAAAAGTCTCTGTCCTGGAAAAATCGATCTGAGTTGATTGAGTAGTTGGGGATGAACTTATCACTGTTCCGGTGGCGATGTGTGCTACACAAATCGCACCAACCACAGACGGACGGCTTCATGCTTGAGAACGGTCAAGCTGATAAGAGAACGTAGGTTGTTTTGTGAACATGATGTGCCGAGTGCTTCCGTTGTGACTAAGCAAAGTGAAGTAACGGCTGGGCCTATTTTAAGCCCTGCGTAAACAAATAATGATCACCGAAATGAAAACAAGATTCGATCGACAATTCCGCAACATTATTGGGTAAGCAATAGTATATGCGAAACAAGCGGCTACCCAACTCAATTGAAGTATACCGTGTCATGAGTAAAATTGAGCCTTCAACACACATAGTGACTGGGTACGGGTGAAAGGTTACAAAATGGATGCGCAAATTCACCTCACACAGTCCTTTGATACGCCAAACAAGACACTAAAAGTACAGCGCTGACGCAGCACACCAAACAAAGGCACGAAGGTTATGGAATGACCTTCAAAACGATGAAACCATTTTTACAAATAAGTGCGTCGGGTTAAATAATGAAGTTAAGAAGAAATCGTATGCAAAGGCCCAAATTCAAAAGTCGGATATCGGAGATATTCAGGGAGAATTTACCAACAAATTCGCAACCTCATGGTGCACCATGAAAGAGGAGTGGTCAGTATGATAGTGATAATTTCAACCGTTATAATGTTCGGCGCAATATCCCCGAACTCTGTAACCCTCATAGTAATCGCCATTTTGCACTCAGTGGTTGAAAGCGACAGCACAATCGAATGGGCATCTGTTTCATACTATAATGTTATTGTCCTTGCACGTGTCTTTCGCGTTAACTATATACACGAGCATCCATACAATCATGCACATCCTTGCATGTATCACTGCGGCTTGTGTACGCCGTAAGCATACTGACTTTTTTCGAATACACTAAAACCATTCCACGTACTACGTGCTGGCACAAACCAGCAACCGTTTTCTGAGACTTAACCTCACTTAGTTTAATTTGGAAAGTGCACTCTGAACCCCGTGTCGCTCAAGCATCCAATACATTCTGGAAGAGAGTTATAAGGTCCTTACCGATATAAACGTACATCTGCAGACCAGCCATCCCTTTGATGATCTTCTTTGGGAGTGTGTACTCTGAGATGCAGTGTCAGGCGTCTCAGAGGATCCACAGGTGTGATGGGACGGGTCATTCACAATGCGATAGGTTGGGATTGTGTCACCGGTCAATCCTCCGTACACAAGAGATGTATTCAACGTGTTCATTCACCTCCAGTGATCCCGATTAAGAGGTCGGTTGCCTGCCTAGTTTACCAAAGGTAAACCTCCTCCAGCCTGTGGAGGTCAAATGTAGCATAGAGCACAGGCCGGAATGTTCATCTCAAGAGTATGATAAACAATTTGTAAATTGTTTGACATGGAGGTGGGGGAAGAGTTCGTGACATTCGCGTCAGCAATCGGTTTCCGATATCCGCCTTTCGTGCCATGGATTTGCCGTCTGTTGTTAAGCTCTTGTAATTCGTGACTGGCGTACCGAGCTCTTTTACAGATTTCTCTGAGGGTAGAATAATTCCGTTTATCCCATGGGTTCGCGGGATCTCACGGCGTGAATGTAGGACCTTAAACATTGCTGCGTTGGACAGAAGCCGGTTAACATCTGCTCATTCAAAGAATGACCTCAGGTCGATATGTAGCGATGAAATTTCGTTATGAGGCGAGATTATTTGACAAACTGTGGAGTCGTCCGCATATGGCAACAATGGGGGGCACAGAAACTCCGGTAAGCGGTCGAGTAAACTTAGGCCGTAGGAGACCCGGAATGGTGTCCTGTGAGACTCCAATTGGTAAACGGCGATGGTGTGAATAAACCCCGCTAATTCTTACCCTGAAGTGCTTCCCATTAGATAATCTCTTAATCAGCCCAAAGATTCACCACGGATACGACACTTGCACAGCTTGACAATCGGTGTTGTATGGTCAACTCTGTCAAACGCCTAAGTGAAGTATGAGAAACTCACACCCGTCTTCAAGAACTCCTCTGTCCTGTTCCGGTTTTCAGCAGCTGTGAGTGGGTTGGCTACGCATGAATCTGCTGTTTAGAACTTGGCACTTCGCGCCCCTTCAGTTGGTTTCCGAAGCAACCGTTCAAGGGCCACTTCACTACGCTCGAGATCCGAAAGAGAAAAGAGCTGAGGTGGTGGCTGGATGCAGTCAATCGCCATACT
Organism: Paragonimus kellicotti; assembly: GCA_014220965.1. Lineage (NCBI taxonomy): Eukaryota > Metazoa > Platyhelminthes > Trematoda > Plagiorchiida > Troglotrematidae > Paragonimus > Paragonimus kellicotti. Next base: position 56,655 of record LOND01002546.1, read on the forward strand.
GCCTTGTAGACCTGAATAATGTCGGTAAATTTCAATTGTTGACAGACCCATTTGGTTTGTGAGGGGCGCCTGAGATACATGAGAGGATCACTCAGTGTAATACCAAGGTTTCGAAGGAAAGAGTTATTCACAATTACCTGCTAGGATATTTTTAGTTGCAAACGAGCATAGACTTCGCCTTAAAAGCTGTAGCTCTATCAGCGCTTGACCTTCCGTCCCACTAGATGACAAGAAGACCAGTTGAGTATCCATTCCGGTAGAATTAAATAGAGTATATGCTGGGCACCTTCGCGCCCCCACGGTTAGATAAGATTATGTGACTAATTTTGGTTGAATGTGAGATACCTGCTGTTGCGTAGTTAGGCGAGGGAAAAATCCAGCAAATAAACTTCTGGCCGTCTTTGTAGACGTTGAGTTTCTGGGGTCGGAAAGCCTTTCAACCCACTCTCACTTGAGTGCTGCATTGAGTACTGCATTTTTATCTGAGTGTTGTACGGTACCTGTCAACTGAACAATACGCCACAGCTTAAGCTCAACTTCCGCTGACCCGCGTTTGAGGGCATATTCGCGACTTACTTGGTGAAATATGATTGAGAAACAGGCACGGAATGTCTAATGGCGTCCTGTACATTGGATTTCACTCAGAACCGGTGATCGTCTGTTGCGAGTTAATTGTCATCAGCACACGTAGTCTAACTCACATGCTGTAGTCTTCTTCTCACTACCACGATCCGCTGTTCCATGGCGAAGATTTTGTAGCTTCAGTGACCGGAAGAAGTGCACTCCATAGATGAAATTGAACTGGAGCATAACCTGTGCAGTGTGACGCGGCGGACTCACTGCCTGAATCGTGCCATCCTGAACGGCTCTTCGGTGAACGCGAGTTTCATAAGAGATGAATTGTGCTGGTTGCTGCTTGATAGCTTCTTTAGTAGGGTTTTTCAAACTAGTTTCTTTAAATTTTATTCAGATTGCAGCGATTGTAGGGATTCCACGTTCAGAGAACGGTTGAAGTTAGTGATAGTGGAGACGCCGTTTGAGGAAGAACTCGCAAGGCATAGATCTTGGACGACTGAAACGTTAGTTACCGAAAAATGGTGCGGCACTTCTACAAAACAAGCTGACGTAGAACGTTCGGGAATCGCGTAACTTACTCATTCGGGGCTGAGTCTCCGGAGAGAATGTTTGACATTGACCGCTACTCCCGCCGTTGATTTTACCGTTTGTCTCCCTGGAGGTAGGATGTATTCAAAAATGCGCACTTTAGAGTCATGATCGTTCTGATGGAGTTACGCTCCCGTCCCTAAAGATGGGGAGCCATGTCACACAAGCGTTATTGAGCCCTGAGCGTTTGTATGAGGCAGTCCAAGACCAAAACAAGAAAGTCTGCTCAAGGCTCATTGGAGACGATGCTCTCTGGGGGTTGTTACGTTAATTATGCTGGTCGACGTCGTAGGATTAGGCTGAGGCGATGCTCCTGTTAACGACTGTCGAGCGGTGAGTGCGCTTCTTACTGAAGTTGGCGCATGAACTAATGGAAGTACCAAATGTTGGCCATAGGACAGGGAGATGGAGAGCCATTTTGATTTAATGCTCGATGAGTAAACGATTTCTGTGGCATCACGCAATGATTGGGGAATTATTCTTTTTTGAGAACACCACGTGGAGTGAAATGTACTGACCGTACATTACGTGACCTGATCAACTGTAAGTAACCTTGGCCGCCACATCACGTGATGGCGGCAGGGTCGGTATGGTTTTGCTTGCCGCGACGTACTCAACAGAGGGACTGATCTTCATGAGTGGGAAGATTCGCCGTTGTATATCTTGTTTAAAAAGGTAAGACACATTCATTTCCGGTCGCTGAGAGCTGCAGTGTGGATTAGAAAACACTGTGAACAGTTGGCGATCGTGTTCCTCTGCTCCTGAAAGTATTCAGAACAAATCATACCTAAGCCTTACCATGCTGAATTCCGTATTTCCAAACATGGAGTATAAGCGGAGGGTTCCAAATGTCAGGATGTTTTCCTCATCGACGTCCGCATTGGCAGCAAACTTTCCATTGATACGTCGAGCAAGGTTGAACTGCAGAAATGTAACACCTTGCTAGCACTTGTCCTTTAAACGTACAACACACCCTCCGACGACTGTGGATTGGCAACCTCTGCCTTCACGAGACTGACTGCGTGCATGCTGGGACCTTCAGCGCCGACACTCGTGCTCCTCAGCGGCGCCCTTTTTCAACTAGCTCGATAATGTAGATATGGTTAGGTCGTTCGGATAAAAGGGATAAAAAGGAGGACTGTCCGGCTATCGACCGCCTATGTGGACTTCTGTTGATTGCATCACGCCTAGTGTGTGGGATCCATGATTCTTCTTTTCGAACAATGGGTTTATGAATACATGCTCGGGTAACGCTATAAACGTTGATCAGAATAGACCTAGCAGTACCACCTGTAAACAAGCTCTCATTTATTCCTTATCTTACACACAACGGGTAATGAAACGGGATAGTGGAACGACTGATGGACTACAGACTGCCCATGCAAACTGTCGTTCTAATCAAAGTACTTGGTGAACTGAGAAGGGGTATTTCAAGGCACCAGCACACCCGAATTATGCGATCGAACAGTTGGACATCGCGCTCACTAACGACCTGTGAACAGACCGACATGAAAGGTTATGTAGTTCGTCTGCCACACACTCAGCCTGTTAACGGTGGCTTCGATGGAGGTAAGGCCGTTTTGCGTTGACCTTGAGCACAGTACTACATGTCTTCGAAAACCCAGTTTGGAACTAACTATCACATACATTGCATCGCGTTCCGTTTGGCATCTTGCGATCGCGGCTATCTTCTAAGAAAGTTGACAACATTGTGATTTGAATAAGATACCAAGGGAACCTAGCACCGACCCTTGAGAAACTCCCTCATAATGCGTGGAAGGAGATAGAAAGCCCGATTTGGTTTTAACACTAAAAGTTCCACGGTCGAGAAAAGATGCACTGTGGCGAGAAATCCCTTGGATATCCTGAACTTCCACATCACGTCCGACTGGATCACGCAAGACACGATTAAAGACCTCGGCCAAACCGAGGGAGATGGCACAGGCTTTTACGTTCTTATCCTTTCACTTCCGTCAGATTGTCCACGAAAACAAGCACTTTTTCTGCGTCTGACCAGTTAGGGAGGAGGTCATGCTGGATACAGAATAACAAATTGTTCCACGAGAAGTTCTGTAAGATGGCGCGCCTCAATATGTGCTGCAATACATTGCACGGAAAGCAAGTTGAGCTAGTTGGATGTAAGCTTCCCTAGGAGTGCCGAACACTGGCCTTGAAAATAGACGTGAATGTGCCCTCTTTCCACGCACTGAGGAGAATGTCAGTTGTAAATTTGTTGATCCATGAACTGAGAAAATTCGTCTCCATCGTTTGCATTCCCTATTTTCCCACTAACCTGACACTTGTTCCCACTACCTCACCCACCCCGTTTTGTTTTATTGAACTAATGTGTCATTAACTGTCCTTGGCGCGAGTAGCCATTCTTGTCCTTGTAATAGCATGCAGTGTGCCGCCATATTGTTTGACCACATTACTCCCTTCCGCTTCCTTTCAGGTCCTCGAACAGGCGGGCTGGTCGCGTCCGTGCACCGGGCTGAGCAAGATGACCAACCAGAGCCCGAGGTCAGCGGTCAGTGAGCGTGAGGCCACTTTTGATTGGTGGTTTGTTTCCGGACTGTGGGACCCCCTATATATATGGACAAGGACACGATGTGAATGAATCTGTTTCGGCATCTGTGTTGTGTCAATACATGTGTCTCCTTGACTTGTGACTTTTCGTTTATTCGTGAGGCAGACCTTATTGTGCTTATATTGCGAACGTTGGACATTGTGTGCACTGTAACTTGTGATTGACTCATTGGAATATTACATCCTGGCTTACTGGCGTGACGGCTGACCTTTGACCTTGCTGGTCCTGTTGAGAAACTGTTGATTTTGCTGGACGAGACTATCGTCGTGAACGATTGAGGTTTGCTTTTGTAATTATTGATGCATTTCTTTAATAGTACCGTAGAAATTGTTGGGTCCAATCTTGTTTTCATTTTGGGGATCCGTTTTTGGGCTACGCGTAACTCAACGATCAGACGTGGATCGTCATACTAGTCATGTGCGTTTCTTTAAGCAGCTTATGAAACAGTTTCGCCAGACTACCAGCTGTTCCTCCGATAGTCCTGGGATGAATCTGTTCAGTACCCATTTAACTGCGTCACCCAACCTTGAAAAATGTCTTCGGCACCTAGTGCAAAAAACCAACATCAACAAATAATTGCTCTACAGCGGTGAAGTATGGGGTCAGTTCGGCGGTGCAGCGTCGTAGATTGCCGAATAGTGCTCACAAGATAACTCGCACGCAAAAGGGCGAACGGGGGGAAGTCTCCATCTTGGACAGTTACAGAGAAAGAGCAGAAGATCTTTTCCCTCCCAGTAGAAGCACAGGCTTAAAGGAGGTTTTTCTTTCTGTGGGCGCTTGAGAGGATGTTTTCTTACTTGGGTTTCGTGTGTTCGCGGATTCGCTGCTCATAACCACGGGGTTTCTGTATGCTTTTGCCTAGTGGACAACCAGGAATGGCCATCAGGTAGACTTTGCACTATGTGCATTGGAAGTGAGCTAAAAGAGAAAGTGCATACCCTGCGCGGCTTGAACAAATCGTTCGCTTTCTGAATTGAGCTTTGAAACGTATGGAAGTTCTGGTTCACAGAACCATCTTCGGGAGAGAGTGATTGTAGCTTGTTTCTTGGGCAATTAAAATCAGCGTGATTGAAATTTTGAACTCTGGATTTCCGCTGGTTATGGTAACTAGTAACGGATGTAATCAAACGCGAACAGGGACTGGTCACTGTGTCCAAGTTGCCAAACCATGATCACTTAGCCTACCGGGTATCCTTCACTAATGATGGTTACGTCCGGCAGAGAAGGAAACCAACCAGAACGATGCCGAATGAAAGGGTTGACACTCCTGCGTCCGCTCTCTTTGTCGCACAAGTATGGATAAGGAAGTCGAGAATCCCCTTCCGTAGTCCTAAGGGGAAACAGATGCTCAGTTTTTCCTAAATGTTTAGAAGTTACCCATATTATGTGGATGAGAAAAGCGCCGTAACCTTGGGAATTATTCCAGATTTACGATAGGACCGTCATCAACGGAAGTGTTGGATGAAGAAGAAAAGTGACCAACCCTCCACGAAAGTGAGTCTTCATCAAGCAACTTTACTCAAAGCCGCAGAGCATCGCATTTATCAGGAGGCTGAAAGTCCCCTTTAACAGTGGGTGCCGCGATATTCTTCCCAGGGGAAAATATACAGCTCTGTTTCCCATGAGGATGAAGCCAGCTGGATAAACATGGGATCTGAAGACATTTAGTTCATTGTCGTTTGTATCACCTGTAAGCAAGATATGCGTGAAAGCAAAGATGTGACATCGGCTGTAATTACTGTTTGATTTATGATGATCAATTAAACAGACGTGTACACTCTGTATGGATTTATTTAAAAACAAACTTTCCGCTTGCTTTCATGGTAAGAGAGAGAGGAGGATGTGGCGAACAGCTCGGTATACGGTTCCCCAAACCTCGGGAGCAAACTAAGGACAACTGCATTGTTGAACTAGGTTGCATTTCGCCGGGGTGTTCCAAAGGCATTTTTGTGGCTAGTGATGTGATATCATTGTGTATACGCCTACGCCAGCAACCCTACAGGCATTTGGCTAGCACTTGTGACGTCGCGGCTCGCGGCCTCCGCGCCCATTTCATATTCCGCTGCATGGAACTGTGTTCAAAAGCTTTATGCCATGGTTGATCTGATTCTTCCATCCTTTGGAAGCGAGACTTCAGAATCGGCAATGTGATTTTGTGAGACCACTAACGCGAATGTCCAGGAATGCGGGTCAAGGAAATGTCTTTTGATTAGTAGGAGACGACCCTCCCAAGCTCCTTTCATTTCGGCTTCTTGGGCGAAAAACTATCGTGCGCGATCGTTCAGCCGACCTTGAGACAATTACCAAGGGATACCGTTCCGGATCCCCCTGTGACCTCAAAACTTGTGGTTTTATTTGCAGAGTCGGTCACCGGATTGAAGTTTGAGGAAACAGTATCCTCGTCTTCTTCTGCAGTCACAGAAACTTGAGTGGACAGTGTGATGGTAGAAACTACAACCTTAGTCTGCAATTCTAACCTACGTCCGGCTGTGATCTGTGTTTTTATTTTAGTCCATTGGTCAGACTTCCGCATCCCTTGCAGCCAACGATCGATAAAAACGCTCATCTGGTTGGCTTTGGCGGATTTCGAGGCCGCCGTTCTCCAGTAATTTCCCGGGGCTGAGCAAGGCAGACAAATTTACTAAAAGGCCAATTGACTTCTAGCTGATTTAGCGCATGGCCTGCTTGCGAACACGAGGCTCGTGAAATCCGGTGAAAAAGGGAGCCGTCGGGGCTGACTCAGCTAGCATAGTTGGAGATGGTTATGAGGAAATAACCCCATAACACAGCTTTTGTTTTTCTCTGAGAACGTTCTCTTTTATTTTCATCACAGCCCCCTCCGGTGAAATTGGGAGAGTAACTGCCTTCCCGGTGATATCGTCGCCAAGCTCAGCGACCGGTATGTGATCACTCGAGAAGTGTAGTTTCGACTTTTTTCGGATAAAGTCCGTTGGTATTTATCCACCTTACTCCTTATGAAAAAACTAAAAGTAGATGGAGAGTTCATCTCAATATGAAATATGGTTGCTGACCTTCCATAATAGATGTCGGACATATCACCGAGCATATTTCGAAATGAGGAACTGCAACCGAGATATCTCCCGCGCAGATTCACAGGAGGAAGGCTGAAGTGACTTTTCGCTCGCAGAACACAAACAACTGCAGATGTAGAGCGCAAACTGGAATAGAACAGACAAAAATAGGCATTACCCGTGGTATTTAATCATATTTTGCATATAAGCCTCCAGTGAAAAGACTAATCCAATGATAAATAGGCAAAGAAGAACAGCTTTGGTAGGAATAAAGAGGAAGACTTCAAAATCGTTTAGAAGCAAAATAGAACAAAGTAAGACTAATGCTGGCCTCCATCGCCCATGCTGCGAAATAGGCTTTGCCAGACGACCTTGTGGGATGTGAGGACTGCGGAACCCTAGCCCCTTCCCCGTATTGTCCGTTAATGCACATCAGACTATCTCAGTATTAATAAATTCGTGTGTTGTGTATCTTCTGTTGTCCTTTTTGAATGTGGCCCGGAGAACATTCAACCATCAGCTACCTGTAACATACATACCCTTCCCTACTTACTTACCT
>LOND01002547.1:23135-43553 GCA_014220965.1 Paragonimus kellicotti
ACGAGGGTCTAGCGCATACCCACTCGTCCACTACAGTTATTGTTCGACCATTCCGCGCCCTAAGATTTCTTTTTCGTACTGTACAGGTTTATCGCTGTCTGTAGTGGACAAGTGGGGTATTCGCTAGACTCTCGTCCGCTAACAATTCAAAACGCCTTTCCCTGAAGAGCAATCGAAACGTAGCCCCAACAGGCATCGAACCAGGGAACGCAGTTGGGTTCACAACCAAACCGTATATTCCCAGCCATGTTTAGAAATATGATAATTAGTTGGCTCTAGCCTAGTCTGGGACCAACGGCAACAACCAAGAGGGTAAATAATATAAGCTCCCGGTGGGCTACAGTTCATTTCGCGGCACTCGAAGGCGCGCCAAGCGACTCTGCAATGTCCCCTGGAACTCTTTATATTTAGTTACGTTTGCTTTGATTTCTACGATATTTTCAAGTGAATTCAGAGGAGCAACTCCTTTGTGGTCTCACTCTGTAAACATCCTGCTAGCATCTTATCACCCGCAATCACAATTCTTGTAAGTCAAATATGGCTTTAAGTCGTTCAGATAACTCAGAAACAGCGAAAACCAGATGGGTTCTCTAAGACAGTCCACTTCTTGCCAAAACCTGACATGACAGAACACATTGTAATGATCCACGTCTGATCGTTGGGTTACGCGTAGCCCAAAACGGATCCCCAAGTTAAAAACGAGATTGGATCCAACAATTTCTACGGTACTGTTGAAGAAATGCATCAATAATTACAAAAAGGAAACTTCAATCGTTTGCGACGACAGTCTCGTTCAGCAAAATCAAGTTTATCAACAGGACCAGCGAGGTCAAAGGTGAGCCGTCACGCCAGTAGGCCAGAAAAAAGGCTACTCGCGCCAAAGACATTTAATGGAACATTAGTTCAATAAAAAACGGGGTGGGTGAGGTAGTGGGAACAAGTGTCAGGTTAGTGGGAAAATAGGGGAATGCAAACGATGGGGACGAATTTTCTCAGTTCATGGATCACAATCACTACACACTGTTTGAACGCATTCATTTGGCTCAAGAAGTAGGCCACTTTCGGGAGTAAAACATGTGGTGACGTTTAATGTTTCAAGCTTCTTCAGAAGAGGCTGGTTACTGATCTACTGGAGGCATTTCCGACTTGTAAAGTAGATATACTTACCTCACCTTGTCTTTTTGTGGTAAATTCTGTATACAACAACAAGTGTGTTCATCGGGCCAGCTTTTTACAAACCATGCTGCTGGGCTGCTAATAATCTACGCTTGATGAGGTCGTTTGTAATCTTTTCCCTGACTGCTTTTTTCCAGACGTTTCAGTAGAGTCGGCGTGAAGTTAGTGAGCTCATAACTCGAGGTTTTTGTTGTCCCAACGCAAACAAGAGTGAATGCGGCGAAACTTCATTGTCATGGTAATTTAGCGGTATCAACCGACGAGCTAACTAGGCAATTCGGAAGCCCTGAAACAGTGTCATACGTTGGTTTCAGAAGTCCAGCGGTCCCGTCATTTTGGTGGCATCTAATTCGGCCAACATCATCATTTCTTTTGCCATGGGTGGCACCTCTGCAATTACGGACGGGTCAATGTTGGCAGTTAATGTTGTGGGAGATAGAAATACTCCTGTTGTGCACCTTCTCAGAGGCTTCGAATAGGATATCAGCCTTATTACCGTTTGTAGCATACTTTGCGTTCCCTTCGTTTTCAACGGAGCCAGCTGCAGTTCATGCCGCCGATTTGTCGCGAACGGAGGTATGGTTTGTCTTGGGACTTTTCTTGTTAATGTACGTCAACCTTGAAGTAGGGAAAATTTTACGCCGGCGGTTGTCTTCTGCGCCCATCTACACTCTTTTAGGAGGTATATCTCACTTGTGCATTGGAGCCCATTCCAGGACATCTGATTGGTTGTCTGAGCCTAACTTATTTACTCCTTCTATCATGTGGTACCTCTTGTCGCTGTAACTCGAGCATCAATTTATGTTTATTAACCGGCCTGCGGAAGTCACTTTCGATTAGTTTAAAATCTGCTTAAGTCGCGGACCCACAATCCATTCTTCACTTTGACTGCCTCTATACTACATTATGTTCCACAACACTTGTTCCACGATATATATCCCGTATCTGTTCGTTTCAATCAGAAGAAAGTGTAGTCCTTCTTACCCAGAGGGACGAGCACCTTAAAATTGCTCACAGCATTAAAACGCCCGATTTTAATCCTATCCAGTGCACTCGGGTCAGTCCCACCCTAAATCTGGCCTGATACTCCCCAATGCACAAGAAACGGTAACAACCTGCACCGAAAAGAACACTCAGGTACAAACTTTATTGCTTGTCTGAGTTGAATACAGAACACTATCAACGTAGCATTGTGCTCTTCCGGCATTAGTGTGTCGCGGTGGAAACAAGCTACCAGTAACACTATCCATATTGTTGTGCCAGCCATACATCTTACCGATCAGCAAAGTAAAGGTAGTAACGTGGGAACACAAATGTAACATACTCTCATTTGGTTTGAGCCACGTTTCAGCAGCTCGAATCACGTAACTTTTCTCGTTGGTTGTCCAAAACCCTCCGGTTGTCCCGCAAGATAGACGCGTTGACTTTAGCTAGCTACAGTCTGGTTCCTTATGTGTTATCGGGATCCTGGTACATTCACAACATGATAGAGGGCAGAAATTTCACCCTACGTCCTGCTGTGTAGTCTGCTTTTTGGAACGAACACTGTCTTATCTTGAGCTTACTTCCAGTACGGGAAGCCGTCGGATTTTATACGCGCACGCTGATCCTGTTTTCCAGAGGACCATCCTCTGCTGTATCGACAAGGACACAAACAACACACGCAAGTCGACAGGAATTCTATTTACTGCTGCCTTAAAAGTCTTCGGATGTGCCTATTTACACTGCGCAGCATTATCTGCCGTTGCCGTAGGTCTAACTCTTGTGATAGTAAGGAGCTGTTCCGTCAACACAGAAAGTCCGTTTTCGTGTCAAATATTTAGGAAACATCCGCCACCCCCGCTTTTGGGGATTCATAACGTTTATGACACTCCCCCAGCTTCCAAAACCATTCAGTGGTTGTGTGCTTGGAAATAATGGTTGACATTAGTATACCGACTAAGCGACTTTACATGACAGGTTCCTGTTTCGACCCTCTTTACAATGTACCTAATAACCACACGACAAGTTCTCCACGCGATTAAGCGGTCGTATCACTCTGGCTGCAGAAATGAGCAGGCGAAACAAAATCTCTTCAAGTTTTGATGCTTAAGTGTAAATTATCAGGACATCCGCTGGATTCTGACCAGAGACAGAAACGTCATGCCCACAGACAGCGTGTTCTCTACCAACTGAGCTACGCAGCCAGGTCGACAGCATGGAAATTTCATGTGCTGTAGGAACTCTGACAAGAAGCTTCACTCCATGATTCAGTGAGTTACCCAGTGGCAATAATTCAGAAGACAACGAACAGCGCAGTACTCTATATATTGCCACGACCGAGGAAGCAAGAAAATGTACAGCCAGCAAGCGTCCTGCGTGTAGCGCGCGGAACGGAAAAGTGAAGAAGTTCTACGCTAGCGGAAATAGGGCATACAATTGGGCTAAGCAAACATGCCTCATCAGGAAGTGTCAAATTGCACGACGAACTACCAACAGAAAATTGAACTATTCTAAGTAATCGCTACAGTATGCTCTTGTGGCTTAGCTGATGTAGCGTTTAGCGTGGGTGTGTCATTCCTGTCGTCGGTTCTAATTCATCCAAGGCCCTGATTTTTCACAGTTGAGTCTCTTCCGAATATTTAAGTACGCCAAATTACTTACTGGTAGTTCATTTTTCAATGCTTCAGAAGTTCACCTCAATGCTTTCCTTCATCTCGCTGGTCTATGTTACTTTTCATTATATTTATGCTATCCCGGGCAGGATTTTCAGGAACTTATGTATTTTTCAGGAGCTTACTTTGCACAAAATGCGGTTCCACTCGCACATCACCAGTTCAAGGTAAACCCGAGCCAGTAAGATCAAAAGGCGTATCAATGGGGCCGCTGTGGTCCAGCTGACAATTACTGGTTAGTTGGACGGTAGGTCAGCATGAAAGTGAAGCCCCTAGTTCTCAGAAGCAAAAAGACAATAGCAGTAATGGTGAGATCCGAGCCAGGAGAAGGGCCTTGAAAATATAAGGCACGTAGCCGACTACCGGCGTGAAAGAAGAATAAAAACGCAAAAACTGACCGAAAAACAACAAGTCGTTCTTCTATAGGCTCCCGCAACAAAAGCTGCAGAAAAGGAGAGAGCGAAAGCCACCATGCCGAGTTTTTTAAAAGGAAGGCGTGTGATGAAACAAATGGTAGTGATCGAAGATTGATGTTAACAACAAGTAGATGCCGGACACAGCGTACTTAGGCCGAGTGTAATCGTCACCTCTTGGTTGACGGGGTACTGTGAGTATGACGACAACCCAACTGTCAGGCACGGTCGGTGCATTCACGGCCGCATTTTCCGCGGTTCCACAGTTGGGTCACCACAATCCTATGACACCCACGGTCCGTGGCGTACCATCCTTCTCAATTCACGGCCCCTCAACTGTTGCTCATTCAGTGTTAGAGGTCGTCCGGATGGCATCCGTTCAGATCGTCCCGGTTGTCAGCCAGATACTTCCAAGATCCAAAACTGGTATCACAACGCGCAAGACTTAACTGGATAACATTTTGGTATCTCAATCTTTGACTACCATGATTCCGCTCGCCTGCTTCCACTTTCCCTTAACAGAGCACTTGGTAATCCATTTGTACTCCATCATACGTACGGATTCCAGCCGATAAAGCTGAACGACCACCGACATGACCTCCATCCTGTCCGTGTCCGCTGAACGAAATACTTCAGCGTTCGCAACCGGGTCCACTACCGAATACTCAAGTGGCGTCTGACAAGTTGCAGGTCGAAGTTACTGAGTTTCCGCGCATTCGGTTGGCATAGTATTTGAGGTTCATTGCTCTACAGCGGCGATGGACAAGCAGCTTGGTTTTCCTCTTCGTGCTGCGATTTTTCTGGGCGCGTTTTGCAAGACTGACGGAAGCAGCGCTAGTCTTTGTTACATGAGCTGGCAATCCGCGACTCACTGAAAGACCTGCCTACACATTGTTGATCAAACAGAGGAAGTCGACGAAATCACCCATAATGGCTTCCTTTGATGCGGCTTCTGGATGCAGGCCCAAGACCTCCACCCTCCATACCTGTGTGCATATCCGACGCAAATTTGGATGCACTAGTTATGAAAACATTGACCAGTCGATGCAATCACATTTTGCTGCGTGCATCCAGCGCGCAGTCATCTTCAAACAACGGTACGCTCATGTACAAACAACGCAGGTTACTTAGGGAGCCGGAACGTTAAGTATTCAGCGGAAAGCCGCCCGTGCATCATTCGACTTCATCGCTCTGTTCCAAGTTCTGAGAAGCAACTCTTTTCATGACAGTCAAATAAGAACTAAGTGGAGCTCAGGCCAAGTCACAATCCTGCTTCACGCCAGTGACAACTTCAAGCTCTTTAGAGGTCGGTTGACACAACCCCGTCTCTGCTTTAATGCCCACATACAACTATCTCATAAAATTGGCGGACTTATCTGGATATCCAAAATTAAGGAGCATCGACCACAACACCCACGGTTCACGCGGTCAAACGTCTTCATGAACTCCGCAAAGAGTGTGCAGGGGCTCACTGCATTTATAGTCCCTCTCTGGGAGCTTCCAGGTAAAATACACCGAATTCGTTGTACTTCGGTACCCGAACTTCACACTGCTCCTCCAGAACAGTGGTCTTCCGCACTGAATCATTTGGGCGTGACCTTAGCAGGGATCGCTCCAGGTTCTCCAAGGTCGGACTTCTCTGAGGCTTACCTGTAGGTTCTGTGACATCTCACTTTATCAATACCTTTTTTAGACCCCTGATGATCACCTGTGGTGCTCAACTTTTGTCTGGTCACGGACCATCAATGTAGTTAGATGATAATGATGTCTGGGCTCTAGATATACGTAATTTCACTACAAAGTATACATTTTACATTTATTTGCCACTTGTTCAGTTATCACAAATTTCTTATTGTGTCGTTGTTGTCGTCGTAGTATGAACACCCGCCGTCATCGTGCTTCAGGGTGAAGTTCATCTTGACGCAGGATGCTGTGGGTAAAAGTATTTGCATTTGGTCTTAATAATCGTTGAGAAGGCATTTTCTTTCATTTACCCTTCATAAAAATGTTTTCAGAACGCAGCATTGCTCAGACAAGATACATATTAAGCACACACAATACACAGGGGACGACGAGCCGACGTACTGCCTCGTGCACTCCTGGCTATTTTCATGGCTACTACCAAGTATACTCTCGGCGGGTGGTCGTGTAATCAAAACTGATGGATCAGTCTCAAGTAGTGTACTAACTCGAGCTCAGTGCCTCAACGCAATAACAATAAAAGACCGCGAGCTGTGGACACAGTTACTGCTTCAGTGTATTTTTGGTTACAGACACTTTTATAAATGGTGATGCGTAAAGCAATTAGCCCGGGACTGTGAGACGGGCTGGTGGTAAAGATGGCCTCAATCTGGTGGAACCACAGTCGAGGGTTTCGGGCGCTGTATTCGGGCAGTTTTAAAGCAACACTGTGTCGGCTTTAATGTCAATGTCCATAATGTCGTCAAGCATTTCTAATAATGCCAAAAGATGGATAAAGCACAGTTCGAAAAAATATAGTCGGGCTCACCAATTTTGTAGTGGCCTAATCAATCAAATGATAAAAATGACTAAAGATATGGTAATATCCAAGAAAGGTTGTAACGGTAATGGATAGGCTCCAAAGGTAAGCGTACAAACAAAACAGAAGACGTATCGGTAAAAAGGAACGACTCACTGATAAGTCGAGGTCCGCTGAGTTGAATAGACCACCACAAGAAGGAAAGACAGCGCCAGGGGTGAAGTTCGGAAAAAGACCGACGGATAATTCCACACGCGGCGTGAGATGACGAACGTTGAGCGTCGACGGATTAGCCAACACGCGGAGCTAAAATATTTCAACGTGCAACTGCTTTACCAGCTCGAAATCCGCACAAAATGGAGAAGACAGAGACGGTGCGCGGTAACTCCCGTTTATTCGTATTGACGATTCAATTCAAAAGTGAGTTGATGATTTCAAACAAGTGTACAGATGAGGTTAACAAAACGGTATATACAGAAATGTACAAAAATGAATTATGAAGTATAACTGTGAATTATGGACACTATACTTGTGAGTTAACACTTCCTCGATGTCCCTGAAGTGCAGCAAAATTCCGCAGTCTCGGTGTGGGACTTCTTGTAATCCAACTCCCAAATTGCAATGAATGCAATTAAAAAGTGAAAAAACATGCTAACGTGCAAAACCGAGGGAGAATTTTTTTCCACCTTTGAGCAAGTAATTCGTGGATCATTTCCGGTGGTTTCCAGTTTTCCATCAAAATTGCTCATCTAGAATAGATGAACTTTATTTGTGTTTCATGCGCCTTCAGTATGACAGTTTTCTAAAATACTCACAGAAGATGATTCATGCTAAAAGGAACTGTTTTCTGTCTACAATGATTTTCAAATTCAGCAATGCAACCGACAGTCGAGTGGACGATAAAAGGAAGTCGGGTAGGAAAGTTTGTCACACATGACTTCTACCATACAGACTAGGGAATGAAATTACACATGCTGCTTAGTCTGTTTCACATGAACCTTCCAGTGTTCGGCCATTTGGCACGATGACAACAGTACGCTATGTGAGAAATAGGAAAACAGCAGGTGAGGCAAATGAAACAAAGTGGCACACTACGCGCTGACTTCGGCTTCGCGCTGAAATGGTTGCGAAGGTCATGTTTGCCAGAAAATGACATTGATTGTGAACGCAAACAATAATCAACATGAACAAAGCAAACTTACGTGAACCTACATGTGCGAGTGGAATATTCAAACGCTAGACCCTGTTCATATGCAAGAGTACCCAGGTGTTTCAAACTGCGTATACCATTATAACAATACTGAACAAAAGGCATGTGATGAGAGCAGATATATATGAGAACAGAAAGCTTAGAATTAAAACACATAGAGGTATGCCACGTCAGCAATCAACCTTTTATGAAAAATGTATTACGTGACAAATAAGTTTCTAACAGCGTTCTGATAAGTGTCCAGACCAAGTCACTCATTTGAGTTAACAGCACTAATACGTGAAGCGATAACGCTCCACCAAGGTACATACGTGGAAAGACACGGCTCCAACGCATTAGAAGTAAAAAGTTCGTTGCAACCTGCGAAACTAAATGTGTTTTTCATTGTGATTTGCAACCCCAATTTTCCATTGATTGAATCTTTTGCAGGGTTTTTCCAACTTTACAGTATTGATTTTGAAAATATCGTCGAAAAGTTTAAGACGGACGGATTTTTTATCGCCTGAGAATCGATGCTCAGTTATTGGGTGACTATGAAAATACTCTTTGCAATGTAAATTTTGACCGTCAAACCTGAGGGCGAAGCGCGCTTACCACACAGATTCAACACGCGTTTCCGTTGCACAGACTGAGTCTAATGGGCCTTATTTGAGGCGACCTTTACAGAGTTTGCGGTACTCGACTTCGGTCGAGAATAGTCAGCACGGAAATGTGGTGGGATGAAAACTGTTTAGATCAATATTTCACGTCCGGTGCAAACATCACAGTGTGGTGACTAGGAGATATTCTCAGTCTGATCGCTGCACGGCGTGCAAAATTCCCATCAAAACACCAATTCAAGTGCTACATGGGATCGTAGGGACGTTCACATGCTGCATACATGCTGCACCCGACCGCGTTTGTTTGTTTGTATGTTTGTCGGCCCATACACACCAACGACGCATTACGTACTGTCAGCTTGCACGCGCACTCGGTGGTTAGGCCACGCACCTCTCCAGCTAGTTGTGCGTGTCGATGTCACCCAGTGTTGCCAAAGACCTATTGTAACTTTTGTACAATATACACTGGGTATTTCAATGAACCGTTTTTTATTTCGTGTCTGGTTCTTAGTCTGTATATCTGTGAACCGTTAATTTAGTGCACGTCCGCAATAATATAGCGTCAGTCTGAATAAATAGTAATTTTCTTCAAAGGCTGGCTGCTACTGACCATCCAGGTTAACGTGGGAACCTATACAAGAAGAGAATCACCAAACAGAGTCCTAAATAATCTGTCCATAATATGTGTCGTAGAGGTTGACGTGGGCTTACCTCGTATGCTTATCACCGTGAACGCATAGCGTACACTTTCTTCCCATGCTTCTTTTGGGTGCCGTCAACAACAACAATAATAATAATAACATACATTTCTCAACACGATAAGGTGAGCGTGATGAGTGCAAATAACTTGAATTCATAAATATAAATGATAATAACACAACGCGACAAGTATGTAAATGCAGTAACGGGGGCGGCATTGAGAAGGGAGAAAGTGGCTGGTTGCTGAAACTTAGAGGCACATGCTACTAAAACTAGTCCACGTGTTCCAAAAAATTTGTGTAAACGATGTGCTGTTACATTAGTTCACCTTTTACAAGATAAAGTGTGAGCCGATGATCGAGGTCCTGTCGAAAAAGTTGTTCGAGAGGTGACGAATCTAAATGTCAGGGGATTCCAAAATTAGTTGATTTCAGCGACACTGGAAAATTGTGGGAATTATTCTGTCGGGATGACGGGAAACAAGAGTCTTCGAAATCTTGGGGACCGATGAACGGACATTTGGAGAGGACTATGTAAATACCTTGTAGTGGATCACCTTCGACGTCCCCAAAATCCTAAACTCCCTGCGACGTGAGAGTTGCCTTACCAGTACCACCGTGCCTGTTCACATTATCTTGTGAATGTAAATTTACTACAAACCACTAACATCAAAGTTAGTGTGTTGGCGTAGGTATCGCAGTCTTAGTCGTGACTGTATAATGAATCCGCGCCATCTCTACTACTATAGGCTACATTCACTAGGATAACAATGTTTTAGCTGTCACCGTTGGGAACGCCGCCCAACCAGTCTGACGCTTGTTTGAATTCTGAAGGTCGACTGGAGTTTCCGTCGACATTCGTCCTCTCTGGCGGCTGCCGTGCGGTTGTGCTTGAGGTTCTCTCACGTCTAACTCCCTAGCGCCTTCAACTGTTGCGTTGAAGCCTGCTCCTGAATCAATAAATAAAGTTTGTTTGCAGATTCGCCGTCTTCTGATTACGGCTTCCGCTCCGCGTTGATCAAACTGGGGAAACCTTGGGCGTGCGAACCTAGGAACCAACGTCGCGACAATCTCAGAAAGACCAAACACCGAAGTTCTCCCGAATCACTGTCTCCAAAACTGAATTTTAAATGTCCAGATGCTTTAGAACATTTTATCGCGTGAGAGGTACTTATGGAATCAAGAAAAAAATGCATCTTCAGGTAAGAAACGGACAATTGTAAAATTATCACGTGGACTGCGACAAATAGTGCAGTGTGTAACCTTTTGGCGAAGAATTTTATGCGATATGAATAGTTTCGTGTTGCTTGATAAAACATGACGTTAACAGGCGGTTATCGTATGGTGTAACGAGCGGTCTACTGAAAGATTTTTCCGGTATGAGATAACTATCGAATTTTGATATTTGTTTGCTCTATGCAGCCGGCACACCAGTTGAAACGTATATGTTTTACAACATAAAAGATGTTAGGTGGTTTACCAGGAAAGTGTAAGGGAGGTGAATAAGCGGGAATGACAACTGGGAATTTTAATATAATCATGTGAGATACTCGGACGTAGAAATTTCTTCGATTTTTCAACAATTTCGTGCATAGCCCATCATTAGTGATAAATGAAAACTTGCAGCTGCTTACTATTAATTATGAGGTATAAGCGCACCGGGATATTTGGATTTTGGTGAAGAGGCGTATATATATATCGATAAGTGTATATGTTGACTGTAAACGCGTTCTTCTGTTCGTGTACAAGGTTTAAATAGAACTCCGTACGGGAACAATCTTGCTAGAATTATTAGTAAGCTTCGAAATCATGACGAATATCTCTAACGATGCAACTGACGGCTGGGCTCGATTCAAATGGTGATGAAATAATGTCACTCATAACCTACCGTCCTCATTCAGATGTCAGGTGTGTTCACAAGGATTTCGTCCTCAGTCATACAAATTTTGAAATTGTACATGACATCCGACAAAGGTCACAAAAGTTGTAAGCTCCTTTCGAGTTGCTGTATATTCTTACCGGCTCTAACTGCAAACGGGAGTTTGTTCAAACATAGGACTACTTCATTATAAATAAATGGTTGAAACGTAGGTTTTTTAGCTTTAAAAACCGGTAAACCAAACTCCGTTTCCAAGGCTTTACTTCGGGTTATGTTGTAGACGGATCGCAAAATCAAGCTCAGTGAAATCGGTCAAGTCTGAATGACGCATACCCAGGTCACACATTGAGACGGCAACTGTTCAACTATGACCCCCCAACGATGTTGAGTCTTTTGGGCTGAAAAGGTCGTCAGCCAAATGTGACACCAAGACCTGAGTCACGTGAAGTCCTTTTGTACATTATCTGTCCAAAATTGCCAGGAGCAAAAGTGTGGACAACTTTAAAATCTTCGTCTAACAGATTTTTTAGCATGTTTGATAACTGCAGATATATTTTCTATATACTTAAGAACTAGCAGCGGTCCCAGAACGCTCCCTTGATCCATTCCACCGGCGACTAGTTGAGGCATTAAGCAGGCGTCTCCCACTTACACCGTTTGCGCGTGATCCTCAAGGCATGAAGCAAACCAGGTAAGCAATGAGCCGCATATACAAAAATACGATGTTATGATCAAACAATGCTCATGAGGTTAGATATCAAAGGCCTTCTGCGTGTGCAACCGTGTGGTAATACTTACCTCGTTAGAATTAACGGAGTTCGTAACAGCCGATAAATTCCAACTGGCGTGACATACGAAAACGTTTGTTGAGGAACCCGCGTTGGGCGCAGTTTACAAGATTTTGTGATGGTAAGAATCCAATCATGAGACATTTTAATATCTTCCCCAACACCTACAACAAACAAAATGGGGTTTGGGGGGCGTCTCGTTGCAGAGCACTTTTATGACGGGATTTTCCCAATGGAGAGAAAGAATCCCTGATGCTAAAAATGATGCGTGAAGAACAATCAGAGGAAACGGGATACCCTCTCTTATGTGTTTGGGAGCAATATGGCGAATACCGTCAGGACCAGGGGGTGGGTAGTTCTGGCAACTGCTGGCTGTGAGCCTGTCTACAGTACCAACGGGAACGGTGCTTGAAAATGTACCTGTGTTTACGAAAAGGAAGTGGAGATGCTGTTTTCTTCAGTATTGAACGAAGCAGGAAGGCGTGAATAAAAAGTCTCACGGATTGTGACGGGATTACATGAAACAGTTTTATCCCGATGGGTTACTACTGAGATAATAAGATCACTACGATCAGCCTAGCCAGTCTCCCTTATGAGGTCGTCGATCGTATGCATTACCTACCGTTCTCAGAGTTACATTGCATATTAGAGGAGACTCAACATTCCTTTTTTCATCGCTTGTTGAGGCGTAATATTATTCATGCCTCAGGTTGAATACTTTGGTTTTCTGCTCTGCAACGTTAACACATTGTGCGTTTCTGTAATGAGAAGGCAATCATGTTTTCGCGGTGTCATGATTTGAGACTTTTGAACTTATTTTGCGCCTTTGGAATAAGAATTCCGCATCCGCCATATAAATTACGACGTGGTGATAATTGCGGGGCCAAGACGTCCGTGTAAAACCCAGTATCTGTTAAATACTTCCGTTGCTGCACTAGGGTCAGAGGTCAAAAAAATGTATTTCACTCCAAAGACCTAAACAGAGTGGAGAACATTCCAAACAACGAATTTAGTTTAGTAAGCAATAAGACGGTGTACCTTCTAAAGGCGTCCAATTCAAACCTGGAGTTGACTGCGTAGTGATCAATTTCTGGAAGTTGTCGCGAGACGGAGACGGCGACCGAGAAGCTACCTCTCATGAGAATGAGATCTAAAACGTGGTTCGGTCTGGTAGGTGCTAAAACGTGTTGATCTCATCCATTTGCTGGGACATCTGCAAGAAACCCGCTCGACTAGCAGGAAGTATGAAAGAGGTCCAAGAGAGATTCTGAATGTTAAAATCTCCGCCAGTCAGTTTCTATTTCGAAGGTAGAGTTGGCATATAATCAAGCACAATTACAAGACTAATCGCATCGGTGTGAGTGGCGTCAGGTGATCTGTAGAAGTATCCTATGGGTAGCCTTCAATAGTCAGCTGACACAAGCAGTCATAGGAGGTCACCGGTCATCTCAAAAAATGCCCCTCAGGTAGGGTTACAAAACATTGCTCTGTTCAGTAAATCTCACATTTTTCACCACCTACAGTTCCACGATTCTCACTAAACATCTGCTAGCTCATAATATTTGGCTGCGGCTGAGGTATCATGGGTACACTAAGATTCAATAACCATAATTATATGAGGATTATGTAGGAAGATGAAGGGTCCAAAGATGGGCATCCGCTACCTAGTGAGTGTGCATTTGAAAGGTATAAACTTTTTCATATATGAAAGCCTGCAGAAGGCTTCAAAACAGGAAGATCGTGTTCGTTCAGGGACTGATGACGTTGCTGGGTGCGATGCACTTATATTGTGCTACTTAGTAATTGACTGGGTGCCACCTGCGCCCGACTTCATGAAAAGAATTTTTAGACGAGTGTCAACAGAGTAGGGTGGTATAATAGAGTTTTATGAGGTGGGCTTGATGGAGTAGATTTCAATTTTATGCGATTCACTGAAAGGATGAAGTGAATTCATCATACCTACCTGCAATTTGTCGGCATAGCGATTGCGGGTTGCACGCAGGTGGACATTCATATTGAAAGAGATGCTGGATGTACGACAGGCAGCTCTAGAAATCAAAACGGGGCTCCGGTTGAGCCCTGTTGTTAACGGTGTACCACGCGAGTGGCTGTTATGCCTAGACAAGTACCTAGAATTCAGGTTTAGGCGAATGATTATGTCCTTTTATCCGTTGGTGGTGGTCTTGGGTTTTCGTGCTTATTGATGGTAGAGTGCATCATTTTTCGACACCAAAGAAGTACAACCGGGTGACTCATGGGATACTGTTTTGAACAGGGCCATTTTTCATAGATGCCCACTGGCGTTCGGTTTTTGGGTTCCTTCGAGACACGTTTAAACCCGAGGGACCGGTGTGCATCCGATTAGTACATAGAGGGATGTCACGTTATTTGGTTCGGTTTCCGCGCGGATAGTTCTGAAGTTTGAGGTTTATTTTGTTCAGTATGAGTACGGTTGTTTACGAGAGCGCATTGGCTAGTTAACTGCTTGGCCGATTTTGTACTTATAATAGTCACGCTGTAGTTATAGGCCCTAATTTCATAAGAGGTAAGCAGTGATTACTAAATTTAAAAGCTTTCCTAAGATCTAGGTAGCATACTTCGACTCGGTCTCCAAGGTCCAGTCGTTGGGTTACTTAGTTCCGGAAAAACATCCGATTTATCAGCCAGTGTTTTCGGCCCACGAAGTCACGTTGCTGCACAGTCAAAATCTCGTGCTCGGTAACCCTGTGCACCACCTTGTCCCCAGTAATCCTTTTCGTGACTTTTAACAGTGTTGATGTGAGGCTAAGGAGCCGATAACCGAGGACGTCCCTCTGGTTGCCCTCTTTATGAATTGGGGTGATTACAGCCGGTTTCCAATCCTCTGAGAGTGATGCATACTGCCTGAGCAAAGCGAATAATTTAGCAGGTGAATATGTCAAGACCTCCGTCAATAGTTTCGAGACAGCAGAATAAACCTTATTGTGCCAAGCTGATTTACTTTTGTCTAATTACAGCAATTGCCGCCTAAATCTGCGGAATAGAACAGATATCTCCGACGATTTCGGGAGGTCATTTACAATTGTAATTGTTAGTAAGTTGCTCAACTCTTTCGTGTGCATTTTATCAAAAACCAGGGAAGGGCTTCACCCTTCCTCTCACTCGCCGCTGAATACTTCCTTAATTCATCCTTGATACGCCTTGTTGAAAGGATGCTTCACGTTGTGCGTAGTTGTAGTGTGCTTTTTGATCGGATTTGGTCCGCCTGAAAAAACTCTTTCCACATTCCATACGGCAATATCTTTGTACCCGGCTAGCTGCATGCCATTCCCGTTTATATCTCAGGAACTTTTGAAGCCCTTCGTAAAACCATGATCGTTCCCAAAGAAATTATTTTCCGTGCCTCGACGACGCTCCATTGCTACCATGGCGGAATGTCACGGCGCCCAACACCTTCCTAACCTTCAAAGTCCTCAACCAGACTTGCGCGTCGTACCTTGATTCTCTCCCATATACCATTTCCAGTTCTATTTTCCTTCGCCATCTTCACCTGTCTAAGACAGATGGTGCGCCTCCCCTGCCAGGTCACATAATACCGTCCTAATTTAATTGCGGGGTCAAGTATCCGGTGGTTTCGAACCCCTGGTTGCTAAGTGAAACCTAATGAGCCCATGGTAGTTCTTACCCGAAGGCGTATTAAACTTCAGATCACCCACATCACATCGGCCTTTGGTGATCACCGGGCGTAGCATAACCGACAACTGGCCTCGCCCACAAAACATAAGTTGGTTAGCGTGTTGCAGGAGGGTTTTGACATGAAACGGTCTAAGTAGAACCTCTCCAAATGTTTCTTTTGGTGCACTGTTATCAACCTGAGCAAAGTCTGGCGCATTTAAGTCGCCTAGGAAAAGGAACCCACTGGTGTTGGTAGCGTGATCTTCAAAGAATGTGGTCAGTTTTGCACCCTCCGATTCTGTTACCCAACTGACCCACGGAGTGTCAGTTCGCCTGTATCCTAGGTGTTCCACAGAAGCTGGTCTTTGACCAGATATTATCTACTGGCCTACGGATTCTGCTCCAGAACAGTCCAGAGTTACTACAATTTCCCATCGAGTAACACCTCGGATGGTCTCAGCGGCAGCTAGAAATCTGTCTGTTTTCTGTGAATTTGCAAGTTCCATTGACACTGGCCTAGGCACAACATATACAAAGGAAAAGGACACCTCACCATCTTCAAACTTTTGAAACTGTCTTGACAGTCACATGGCTCAGAATGTTGGCCACCTTGAGCAAGTCCACCAAATGTTGACGCATTGCACACTCTCCTTGTATCTTTGTCGGGAACACCGGGCGGTGTGGCTAACGCAAAGATCTCTAATTCCCTGATCGTCTGCGTTCGCTACGCATTTGGTCGAGTCAAACCACCTGATTAATCAGACAGATTCATTCAAGCCAATCTATCGAATACGTGGGATACAATCGAAACAGGTCAAAGGTCGTATACTGTCAATTGCAGAGGCCATCGCAATTCGACTGCACCCACCACCGCTGTGCGCCAAAAAACGGTCAGTCAAAACGTTGAACCCTCTATGGCCATGTACGCAAGCCATGTTAGATTGGCCGCATAAGTGTGCCGTGTCTCTCGCAGACTTCGTGCAGCTCGTGTGATCAGTGTTATGTGACTTCGTCTCATCACTCGAATCTAGACAGGGTCTATTGACTGATATCTCTTCCCTCAGTGACGTGTTATCTACCACCCCATCTAACCCATATAAATGTGTTGTATTTAGCCTGATGATGAAACACCGAAAACGAGCTTGTTTGCTACGCGTTTCTTCTCATGACTAAACCGGGCATATTTAAAGCTCTGTTCTCGACAGGTGGTCTCCATCTCGACCCTTAACCCCAGGTCTCTCAGCGGCGTGAAAACGTTTGAACCAACGACGTATTAATGCGCCGCCCACGGTAGTAGAAAACAAACCCGCAAACTATTGTGCCATTTGGATAAAAAATGGAGTCGGTGCAGTTAAAAGCCGGCTATGGATTACACAACTCTGGCTTATGCGCGTGTAAGGATCAGTCCTATGAAGATCTATTCATTTCAACTTGAAACGCTTGTGACACTTGCCCTCCCCATACACTTTTGTTAAGTGGCAGGCAAATGGGAAATATTTGTTTGCTTTGGTTAGCACCCGTCAAGCGAAGGCTTCTCAGGATTCATAGAATATGTCCTGCGCTGGCACGCGGATCTGACTACCAAACGCGTCCGTTGTTTCATGTCTGGTGGACCGTGCTTTTGGTAGTCTCGGTGTAGAAGAGCTTGAGTTTGTAGTTGGTGCGAAAGAGTTGTAAGTAGTTACTGGCACCCAGGAACCTCTGAGTTGCTACCAAACTGATTATGCAAGTAAACATGGTGGTGTCTATCGTCTTCTTTCAAGGAACCTCCTACGCCATCTGACATGCGTTTTTACTTAGTTTTTCCTTCATTGAACCAACCATCGCGAAGCCAGTTCACTGTTCTTTGGTTCTTACATCCACAGTTTCCTTAGCGTTATGCTAACGCAACTCGAAAGTCGTAACGAGAAGACAGTGAGTCTGCAGACAGTCTACTGAATGTTTCACTCACCGTAAAAGGAACAGAATTCAGCGCAGTAAGTAGGTGGTGGAGAGAGAGCTCTTAGTAAAACCACACGTCAGCCGCTAAAGAGGATAGATGAAGACGAAAACTCCTGTCGACCTTCAGAATTCGAAGAAACGTCGGACTGGTTGGAGGGCGTCCCTAATTGTTGTGACTAAATCATGGATATTCTAGGAGGTGTAGCTTATGATATTGAAGATGAGGCGGATTCACTTAACAGCCACGAGTAAAGCTGCGATAATCGCGCTGACGCACTGAATTTGGTGTCGGTGGTTTGTAGCAAATTTACATTCATAAGGTAACTGTGAACATGTACGCGATACTAATGAAGGCAACTCTCACGTCGCAGGGAGTTTATGATTTTGGGGACGTCGAAGGTGGTCACACAACATCATTCATACACTGTCAACTTAGCGGAGGAGAGTTGGATTGTTGCCCTACTCTCGCGTCTATAACGGAACGTTTATCTCGGGTTCAAGCCGAAGCCGTTTCACTGTTAACCTGGATAAGATGTACAAAAATTGTCGCGATTCCAGGAGGTTCATTCTCTTCCGCTTATTTCCTGTATCTTCTATCTCGAATTCAAATAAGGAAGCAGCTTTTAGGTTCATGTATACGAACTGTCTGAGTTTGTTCAATAAAGCACCGGAAATCAGACAATGGGTAAATAACACCTTCCACCATATGTCTCCTTTTACGGAGACCTGACTTACAGCCCACATCGGTGACAGCGAAGTGAGTGTCCCCGTATTGATCTGACCGTGCTAGAGGGAGATTGGGGGTTCTGCGATTTTCCTCCAGCACTGTCTCCCGACATCCACGCGTTACGGTGGTTTTGAGTCCTGTGATCTACTCATCACTAATGAGCGTCACCTGGTAGAACAATCAAACCGCCACTTGGATACAGTGACCATTCTCTACTCACTTTCGATCTTACCTGCTACTGGTTACAACAACCAGCAAAAAGGTTCGCTACTTGAAAGTCTGCTGAGGCTGATTTTAACTGCCTAAGAAGCTACCTAGGTTCACTTCTCATTGTTTACGATTCCGTGAACCAGAATTGCCGTGCGTTCTAGAGAGGATTTCAGAAAGCGGACGACTTATTTGTACCGCACAAACTGTGCACTTTCTCTTATCGGCCACCTCTTCCGCGCAGAATACGTCGTCTCCTCGATGACCGTTCACATTTATTTGCGAAGCATAAGCTCACGATGAACTTGGAGGACACGAATGCGTTCCATGTTGTTCGAAGTAGGTGCAGGTGGAAAATCCGTGAACAACCCAAGCTCGTACAAAATGAGATTCGTCTCAGAGGCCTGGAAAACGAACGTTTCTCATTTATGCATTTGCGACGATTAGGAGTGAATAAACCTTCGGCCCTTTCGTTGTGACTGCTCGATGGGGAGATCTCGGCTGACTTCTTAGTTGCGGCCGAGTTATTCAGAGAGTACTACTCGGCGATCTGCAAAGTCGATGGATTGCCCCTTTTCTTGTTACTAGAATTTCCAGAGTTAAAACCAGGCCAAACCACTCGTATCCCTCTTTCATTCCTACGGGGGATCCCCCAGGGTCAACGCTTGGTCCTCTATTATTTCTTATTTGTACCAACGACCTTCCGGATAATATTTCCAACAACCTCCTTTCATATGATGATGACCAAAATATCTGGAACGCCACTGATCTCCGTGGACTACAGCCTGATCTTCACGCGATTAAGCGCTGGTTAGACGATTGAATTCTCCCAATAATTGAAAATAAGTGCGTGAACATGTCACTCTATGGAGATTCTGGCAATGCATTCGTGATTCATAGTGCATTCGGCACAGTAGATATCATGAAAATCGATCTGAAGAAAGATCTGGGCATCTGGTTGTCGTCTAATTTATCTTTCGCGTATCACCATGAGATGGTGGCGAAAAAAGAGATTGAGGCTCTTAAGGTGATTAAGCGCACCTTCCCTCACATACTGCGAAAGTGCTCCAAACGATTTTCAGGGTTTATATAAGACCACTCCTCGAGTGTACAAATCAGTTCCAGTATACCACCAAACTAGTTACAGGCCTGAAAAATGTCACGTACGAGACCCGACTTGATAATTCTCGATTCGCATTCCACTGGAATTTCGACGACTCCGCGGTGATTTAATTCTCACACTTCTTCAGAGTAGGTCTTGTTGAACAGTTCTTTATCACAGCGAATGATGATGGCCGGCTAGGACATAACACGAGACTTTTCTGGCTTCGTCCTCAAACCTTCTTTAAGCAGTTGTTCTATTCACATAGGATTAATAACCATTGGAACAGCCTTGTAGTCACCTGGAGATAAATCCGGTCTGCCTGCCGTACGAGGTGCAAAGTTCTTCCCAAGATCCTAGTTCACATTTTACGCGTGATCGTAAGAATCTTCGTCGGCCGTCAGTTTGCCGCATGCGACCCGTTTGTTTGTTCACACGCATGTCAGTCTACGCGTGCCAATGGCGCCATAAACACTCTTCCGGCTTACTAGTGCGCTCGACAGTCTGGTCCTTAAATTCCCTGGCTACTTTCGCTCATCGGTGCCGTTCAGCGCTGATTGAAACCTATCGTAATCAAGGTATAATATACGTTTGGTCTCCCGCGATTATCTGTATTCTAATTTCACGTCTGGTATTCATTGCGTATATCTGGGGAGGCACTTATTTAGTGCACATACGCACTAAAGTCTTTCTTCCGAAGTCGCTGGCGGCGCTTCTAGAAATCGCTGTAAAACATGGTTTGCTTCTCACTTGTTTGAAACATCTTTATGAAAGTTACCTTCCTCTGTTCTTAGTATTTTCTGGAATCCCCAAAGCGGTGCTACACCTTGATGTCATGTCAGCCTTGTAGGTCAACGGACGCCCTCCCAA
>LOND01002547.1:49097-68293 GCA_014220965.1 Paragonimus kellicotti
CCATGTACGCAAGCCATGTTAGATTGGCCGCATAAGTGTGCCGTGTCTCTCGCAGACTTCGTGCAGCTCGTGTGATCAGTGTTATGTGACTTCGTCTCATCACTCAATCTAGACAGGGTCTATTGACTGATATCTCTTCCCTCAGTGACGTGTTATCTACCACCCCATCTAACCCATATAAATGTGTTGTATTTAGCCTGATGATGAAACACCGAAAACGAGCTTGTTTGCTACGCGTTTCTTCTCATGACTAAACCGGACTAATTTAAAGCTCTGTTCTCGACAGGTGGTCTCCATCTCGACCCTTAACCCCAGGTCTCTCAGCGGCGTGAAAACGTTTGAACCAACGACGTATTAATGCGCCGCCCACGGTAGTAGAAAACAAACCCGCAAACTATTGTGCCATTTGGATAAAAAATGGAGTCGGTGCAGTTAAAAGCCGGCTATGGATTACACAACTCTGGCTTATGCGCGTGTAAGGATCAGTCCTATGAAGATCTATTCATTTCAACTTGAAACGCTTGTGACACTTGCCCTCCCCATACACTTTTGTTAAGTGGCAGGCAAATGGGAAATATTTGTTTGCTTTGGTTAGCACCCGTCAAGCGAAGGCTTCTCAGGATTCATAGAATATGTCCTGCGCTGGCACGCGGATCTGACTACCAAACGCGTCCGTTGTTTCATGTCTGGTGGACCGTGCTTTTGGTAGTCTCGGTGTAGAAGAGCTTGAGTTTGTAGTTGGTGCGAAAGAGTTGTAAGTAGTTACTGGCACCCAGGAACCTCTGAGTTGCTACCAAACTGATTATGCAAGTAAACATGGTGGTGTCTATCGTCTTCTTTCAAGGAACCTCCTACGCCATCTGACATGCGTTTTTACTTAGTTTTTCCTTCATTGAACCAACCATCGCGAAGCCAGTTCACTGTTCTTTGGTTCTTACATCCACAGTTTCCTTAGCGTTATGCTAACGCAACTCGAAAGTCGTAACGAGAAGACAGTGAGTCTGCAGACAGTCTACTGAATGTTTCACTCACCGTAAAAGGAACAGAATTCAGCGCAGTAAGTAGGTGGTGGAGAGAGAGCTCTTAGTAAAACCACACGTCAGCCGCTAAAGAGGATAGATGAAGACGAAAACTCCTGTCGACCTTCAGAATTCGAAGAAACGTCGGACTGGTTGGAGGGCGTCCCTAATTGTTGTGACTAAATCATGGATATTCTAGGAGGTGTAGCTTATGATATTGAAGATGAGGCGGATTCACTTAACAGCCACGAGTAAAGCTGCGATAATCGCGCTGACGCACTGAATTTGGTGTCGGTGGTTTGTAGCAAATTTACATTTATAAGGTAACTTGAACATGTACTGCGATACTAATGAAGCAACTCTCATGTCGTAGGGAGTTTATGATTTTGGGGACATCGAAGGTGGTCACACAACATCATTCATACACTGTCAACTTAGCGGAGGAGAGTTGGATTGTTGCCCTACTCTCGCGTCTATAACGGAACGTTTATCTCGGGTTCAAGCCGTTTCACTGTTAACCTGGATAAGATGTACAAAAATTGTCGCGATTCCAGGAGGTTCATTCTCTTCCGCTCATTTCCTGTATCTATTCTTAGTTTATCGTTTCTTTGAATTCTCTTCTTTTATTCTGTATCTTCTATCTCGAATTCAAATAAGGAAGCAGCTTTTAGGTTCATGTATACGAACTGTCTGAGTTTGTTCAATAAAGCACCGGAAATCAGACAATGGGTAAATAACACCTTCCACCATATGTCTCCTTTTACGGAGACCTGACTTACAGCCCACATCGGTGACAGCGAAGTGAGTGTCCCCGTATTGATCTGACCGTGCTAGAGGGAGATTGGGGGTTCTGCGATTTTCCTCCAGCACTGTCTCCCGACATCCACGGTTACCGGTGTGTTTGAGTCCTGTGATCTACTCATCACTAATGAGCGTCACCTGGTAGAACAATCAAACCGCCACTTGGATACAGTGACCATTCTCTACTCACTTTCGATCTTACCTGCTACTGGTTACAACAACCAGCAAAAAGGTTCGCTACTTGAAAGTCTGCTGAGGCTGATTTTAACTGCCTAAGAAGCTACCTAGGTTCACTTCTCATTGTTTACGATTCCGTGAACCAGAATTGCCGTGCGTTCTAGAGAGGATTCAGAAAGCGGACGACTTATTTGTACCGCACAAACTGTGCACTTTCTCTTATCGGCCACCTCTTCCGCGCAGAATACGTCGTCTCCTCGATGACCGTTCCATTTATTTGCGAAGCATAAGCTTACGATGAACTTGGAGGACACGAATGCGTTCCATGTTGTTCGAAGTAGGTGCAGGTGGAAAATCCGTGAACAACCCAAGCTCGTACAAAATGAGATTCGTCTCAGAGGCCTGGAAAACGAACGTTTCTCATTTATGCATTTGCGACGATTAGGAGTGAATAAACCTTCGGCCCTTTCGTTGTGACTGCTCGATGGGGAGATCTCGGCTGACTTCTTAGTTGCGGCCGAGTTATTCAGAGAGTACTACTCGGCGATCTGCAAAGTCGATGGATTGCCCCTTTTCTTGTTACTAGAATTTCCAGAGTTAAAACCAGGCCAAACCACTCGTATCCCTCTTTCATTCCTACGGGGGATCCCCCAGGGTCAACGCTTGGTCCTCTATTATTTCTTATTTGTACCAACGACCTTCCGGATAATATTTCCAACAACCTCCTTTCATATGCCGATGACCTAAAAATTTGGAATGCCACTGATCCCAGTGCATTACAGATTGATCTTGACGCGATTAAGCGCTGGTCAGACGATTGGAGTCTCCCACTAAATGACAATAAATGCGCACACATGTCACTCGGTGGAGACTCTGGCAATGCCTTCGTGATTCATAGTGCATTCGGCACAGTAGATATCATGAAAATCGATCTGAAGAAAGATCTGGGCATCTGGTTGTCGTCTAATTTATCTTTCGCGTATCACCATGAGATGGCGGCAAAAAAGAGATTTGCCGCTCTTAAGGTGATTAAGCGCACCTTCCCTCACATACTGCGAAAGTGCTCCAAACGATTTTCAGGGTTTATATAAGACCACTCCTCGAGTGTACAAATCAGTTCCAGTATACCACCAAACTAGTCACAGGCCTTGAGAAATGTCACGTACGAGTCTCGACTTGAAATTCTCGATCTATATCCACTTGAATTTCGACGACTCCGCGGTGATTTAATTCTCACACACTTCTTCAGAGTAGGTCTCGTTGAACAGTTCTTTATGATAGCGAATGATGACGGCCGGCGAGGACATAACAGGAGACTTTTCAAGCTTCGTCCTCAGACCTTCTTTAAGCAGTTGTTCTATTCACATAGGATTAATAACCATTGGAACAGCCTTGTAGTCACCTGGAGATAACCCGGTCTGCCTGCTGTACGATGTGTAAAATTCTTCCCAAAATCCTAGTTCACATTGTACATAGGATCGTAAGGATCTTTGTCTGCCGTCTGCTTGCCGCATGCGACCCGTTTGTTTGTTCACACGCATGTCAGTCTACGCGTGCCAATGGCGCCATAAACACTCTTCCGGCTTACTAGTGCGCTCGACAGTCTGGTCCTTAAATTCCCTGTCTACTTTCGCTCATCGGTGCCGTTTAGCGCTGATTGAGACCTATCGTAATTATCGTATAATATACGTTTGGTCTCCCGCAATTATTTGTATTCTAATTTCGCGTCTGGTATTCATTGCGTATATCTGGGGAGGCACTTATTTAGTGCACATACGCACTAAAGTCTTTCTTCCGAAGTCGCTGGCGGCGCTTCTAGAAATCGCTGTAAAACATGGTTTGCTTCTCACTTGTTTGAAACATCTTTATGAAAGTTACCTTCCTCTGTTCTTAGTATTTTCTGGAATCCCCAAAGCGGTGCTACACCTTGATGTCATGTCAGCCTTGTAGGTCAACGGACGCCCTCCCAACAATGAGCTAGAAACAATGACTGGATCCGGGTAACTCGGGCTCTGCCTCGAACCCGTGTATCAAACGCTGGAATCGCTGAATTCAGATTTTTCTTTCTTCCCCCTAAGAACATTCTTTTTACTTTGGTAACCAAGAGAACTTGTCGCGGTTGGAAAACGGATGAATGGAAATTAGCAATTTCATCTCTTTAGCATGACATTAATAGCTCAAGGTGGAAATACTCTGGACGTTTGATCGGCAGCAGTCGTTTTCCCCACGCGTAACTCGAGTTATAACTTGAG
Source organism: Paragonimus kellicotti (assembly GCA_014220965.1). Lineage (NCBI taxonomy): Eukaryota > Metazoa > Platyhelminthes > Trematoda > Plagiorchiida > Troglotrematidae > Paragonimus > Paragonimus kellicotti. The sequence continues at coordinate 53,347 of LOND01002547.1, forward strand.
TTGGGGCTATAAGGGACTAGCCTAATACGACGGTATAAACGCCAACGGTCAGTTCAAAATGCAGTCGCTGAATAGCTCACTATAAGCAATCCCGATCTACGCGGAACAGGAGCATCAAGGAGACGAGACGCGCGCACCAAAAGTGTATTGCTAAGTAGAATCAATTCAAACAAGTGGTGTTCACTTTGTACAAGAACAAGTGCTGTAGACTATATATAAAAATAAGCGAAATATGAAAATATGTACAATACCCTATAGAACTCCCCCCTAGAGCGTTAGAAGGATGGAAACGCTCGATAAAATGAGAAAATGTTAAGCACAATACTCTTTGAAAACTTTTGGCCATCTGACGGTTCGGCCTGAGCGAGTGCGGGGAAGATCAACAGGGGGTTTCGGGTTGGACTGAGGAGGTACGGGCTGTTCGTTACACATGGGCTGGGTAGACTGCGAGTCACCAGGAGTAGGATCGACTTCAGAAGCGATGGGAGGATCTAAGTGAGGTTCGACGTGAGCAACTTTAAGTCTGTCAATGCTCACTGTATCGTGGGATCCGTTGCGATCGATCACGAAAACTTAGGGAACCGTTTAATCACACGAAATGGTCCGGAGTATGGTTTTTGGAGAGGGGTTTTAACGGCATCAACACGAACGAAAACAAAATCACAAAAGTCCAGATTGGAGTGCTTTTTCTTGTTTGGTGTTCAACCTGGTGGGCTGGGTCGGATTTTTGCCATGGATGACTTCAACTGTTGCACGAAGGTGGTAGCGTCAAAATTAGTTTGGCCGGCGTTCGACTTGTAAAACAGTTCACCAGGGAGGCGAAGTGTCGTACCGTAAACTAATTCTGCGGTCGTGCAACTAATGTCAATCGAATTCCAAGCATGACAAGGGGTAAGTGATCGGTCCAACGCTGGGGGTCTAGTTGGGCTTTCAGAGCGGCCTTCAGCTGACGATGAAATCGTTCGACCAGACCATTTGCAGCCGGATGGTATGCAGTGGTTTTGATATGATCGACTCCGAGTAACCGGTTGAAGTCTCTGAACAGCGCTTGATTGAAATTGTGTGCCTCTATCAGGTAGTTACAGTAGTTGGAACACCATAGTTTGAGATCCATCCGTCCATGAACGCTCGCGCAACTGTTTCAGTATTCGTGTTAGGGAGGGGTATTGCCACTGGCCATCTGGTGAAACGGTCAACGCACGTCAAGATATACCGATGACCTTTTGAATACGGTAACGGCCCGGGCCGACTATGTCAACATGGACATGACTGAAACGTGTGTCTGGGCTGCCGTGATGACATGCTGGTGGATTTGCGGGGTTGACATTCAAGGCAAGCTTTTGTCCATTCTTGTGTATCCTTGCGCATGTTCGCCATACAAATCGATTTACAGTCAGCTTGACAGTGGCACGAATATTGGGATGAGACATGAGATGGAAGCTGTGAAACAGATGTGTTCAGTGGCAAAAATGGACGAGGGCTGATTGTCGTGGCACTGCATATGGTTGTGCCTTTGCAGTTAGCTAGAGGCAACTCCCGATGGTTGAACGAAGAAGAGGTGCGATACTGCCCTCAATTCAGGGTCGTTATTTCGTTTTAGGGCCTGTCTTCCCACACGTGACGAAAGTAGTTAATGTCGAGAAAGATAGCCAGCAATTCGCGACCGAAGGCACTGTGGCGCGTTTGAGCTTGTTGGAGCTTGTGGGGGAGAAATACTAAGGGCTGGACCAGATTGTTGACGATCTGCTGCAGAACCGCGCCGACGGCTGACCGGGATGCATCGGTATATAAAACGATATCCGAACATTCGTCTACGCGCGTGTGTGCCAGGGTCGTCACTATTGATAACGCGTCTTTGGCTGCGAGAATTGTAGCCTCAGTCGGAGACGGTAAAACGAAATATTTGGGATTATCTTTTGACAAATCTGTAGTGGGTTTCAGCGATTCCGAACAGGTCGGGATGAAACGGCAGTGGTAATTTACAATGCCCAGAAGCGACATGGCTTTCCAGATTGTGGTGGGGGATAACTTTGAGGACACCGATTTTCTCTGGTAGGGGTTCACACCCGTCACGGGACGTCGCTCCGAGTATGACTCCGAAATGGTCCTTGGCGAACATTCAGGTTCATATATTGGCGATAGCCTCAAACTGTAATATATATGATGCAACCGACCCTAAATATGTAGAACATGCATTCCCATGCATTCCCGTGTTACCAATCAGCAATGTCTCTGAAGTTAATATAACTGCAACACAGGTGAAGGGTAAGTGATCTGTTGATCATTGTTTTGACTCCCCGTACTATTGCAGCCACAACTTATCCAGTGGACGTGACAATCAGAACTCTGTTTCTCACGACTTTTGGTCGATATTGTCACCAACTTCAGAAGCATATCTGTATGTTCTGCGATGTTCCATCATGTTAATTATCAACTGTTAGAACACCATTTATCACTTCTGGTGCTCCACGATTGTATAACGACGGGTCTCCCATGTGTTTTGATGTGAGTACTATCCGGGCTCAGGATATGCGCGATATCACCCCGAGGTATACACTTTACGTTTATCTCCGTTTGCCCCAGTTTGTCACAGGGCTTTTCATTGTGTTGCGGGCAATTACTTAGTGACTATAATAAATGATATGCTGCGCTTGAGCTAGTCGCCATTCACGCTGTAACTTTTTTTGATGATTTTGGTTTTTCATTCTACTTTTGTTTGTCAACGCCATCCTTTCTGCAATCGACGAACCCTGCTCTCGTTGAACGAAAGTACTACAGGCCGCTGGAAGCCATTGTTTCTCGAAAGTCGTGCGTGTTGGGGTGTGAATGCGAGAGGCTACCACGAATGCGTTTATGGTAGTATTCCCTGGAAACAAACCCGATTCCGCCACGCTGATTCCCATTACTTGTCGTCATGTGCGCGTGGGTTTAATCGTGCATCGTTACTTCCACGACTCGTAAACAGGCCTAATGACATCACGTGTAACTGACGAGTGGCGGGCTTATCGAGCACTGGATACCACAGTTCATTATGAGCATTGGACTATCAACCACTCGGTTAACTTTGTGGATCCCGAAAATTCAAGTCTCCACCACACACAAAAATCGACAACTTGTGGTCGGGCCCGCCCGAAAGCACTGTCGGGAGCAATATCTAGATTCTAATCGACAGGAGCCATTTAACCTCGACGTTTACAGAAGATTTTGTGCCGCAAACCCAATCCACAAATGTGCTGGCAAGGACGTGCTGTTGTTCGCTTCATCGCACTTGGATTCCTTATCAAACATTGTTGAACCTGATCTATCCAAAGGATGAAATTGCTAGCACAGTCTTGCTGACCTAGCCCATGAAGACTGTCAGAGGCAGTATGCGTTCACACTAGCATCTGCTTCAGCCTGACTGACTATAGCTATGATCAACCTCTGAGAATGCAGTATGCATTCACTCCAGTAGCTGCTACTTCCGAATGACGTTTGCCATGAACAACATGGAGAACGAACACATGCGGGAAGTGATGAGAAACTTGTATTTGAAGCGTCTGTGGTACATGGTAATCATCATCTTTGACTTCCGTTGATTGTCATATTGATCGGAGTATTTTTCTGCACCGCGATAGATACCTGGCGTTCTAACCATCAAGTCGCGACTGGCTGAGAGGTATACCTCCCAATGATCGGCAGGCAGCTTGAGTTCATCTGTTTCCGTATACTGTTTCGTATGAACGACACGCGACCTCAATCTAGTTGGAAACAATGCAGTAGAGTGAATAGAATTTACTTCTGAAGATTCCAAGTGATAGAGTGGGACATAATACCCTTTTCTCACGCCGCTGCATATCAACCGAAGGATGAAAACAGCCATATGATAGCGTCATTTCCAACCATTTCCAAGGGCAACATTTCGTCGACCAGTATTCACCTGAAATCTTCCAAACAAGGAGAAACAGTACAAATATCGTATAGACAAGGAAGCTGGAAACGTTGTCATACATGTTTCATCATCAAATGTGTTAGTGTTCTTGTTGAAATGCAATTCCAACATTGTGTGGTCGTATATTTCCATTTCGACCATATCTTCGAAACCACAAATGAAGCACTCTCGGGCCATAGAATTACGTACCGCATTTGGAAAATCGCAATGCGTTCATTTACGAGACTTGACAAAGTGAGCTAACGCCAATAACAGGTTATTTTCGCGAAAATGGTGGGATAAGTTTTTATCAACAAACCAGTACTTTTGGCATTTTTCGGATATATTTCATAGTTGCAATACCGCTATTTTTAAAATTGATGCATTGTAAGTACTTTGCCGGCTGGAAATTATCCGCAGGGAACAAAATGCGCCTTGAAACAGCGATAACACGTGAGATCTGTGAATATCTGACAGTATTCCGGTGGTATCGTTCTGAATTGGAAAAATCGTCGGTTTTCGTGACAGAACCGGTCACGAGCGTTGAAATGTTTGTTTTAGTCGACCGGTAATTCGTTTGTCCTTCATTTAGCGCGGATATTGAAAATATTAATGGTGGGTGTTGTGACGGTTGATTGATAGTTGACCATCCTATGTTGATGAATGATGTAATATGTTTGGTTTTAGGTTATGGATTATATACAGGGCTTCAAAGATCTATTCGAGGATCGGGAGTTTTCTAGTTTCAAGGAATTTAGAAGTTGTTTACAGAAGTACATGAAGGACCACCATGCTTTGTACGTCCTTGGTTCTAGCAAAAATCAAGCAACGGACGCTTGAAGTATGACAATGTGAGTGTGAGTACTACTGAGGTTACGTGGTAGATGGCGTATCGGTGTATCAAATACAAGCGACGTAGGAGTGAAAGTCGTGGATTACGACGTGTTTAGTGAGTTGAGCTCATATTTTTCATTGCATAGTTCTCGTGATACATGCTGCCAATCACGCTTCAACGTCGTGAGGAGAAAAACCATGTTGGTTGTGAGCTCTTTCACATTGGAGCACAACCACGACCTAACGGCTTTCCTGTACGATGCGCATCCAACAAATCGTCGGCTCACTGCAAGTGAAGTGAGCGATTCCAGGCATTTATTCCAGTACAATACTCCAACTGCTGAGTTGAAGCAGTATGCTGCGGATGTCTACGGCAAGTATATAACGACCATGGATATCTGCAACATCCGTCATAGGTTGAAGCCTCCGGCAATAAGTGAGTGTGTGTTGTTTACATTGATGTCGTAGAAAATCTGCCTCAAATTCTTACTCACATAGAAGAAATCGGCGTACTGCGTGTCATAAAAGACGACAGTAATAAATACACGCACATATGCTTCGCACGGAAGCAGCAAGTGCAGTTATTCAGACGTTTTCCTGATGTGGTAAACGTTGATGCCACGCACGGAACCAACCGACACAAGTAGGTCCTATGTCAGTTCGCGTTGTAGGTTGTAGCCTGAAGCTGTATCAGTTTCTGATCACGGACGGGATGGGTCATGGGCGACCCGTAATGTACGCTTATGTTCAGAGTGAAAAGTACGCTTCTCTGCGAACGTTCGTCATGGACAAAATGGCGGCCCAAATGCGAGCAGCACGAGTCGTCTTTGGGTGCGACATAATGTTATGTTATTTCCATGTTCGAGATGCCGTGAGGAAACACGTAAGTTGGTGTAATTTACCTTATAATGACCATGTAGACGAATTCATTCAGAAGCCGATATTTATTTCATCGGATGGCTACTAGCGATAGCTTAGAAGAGTGAGTGAACACGTTTGTTCATTTATGGTTAAGGTTCAACCGAGATGTTGCATTGCTCGGACGCACAGACCCGAGGTTTCTGAACTACCTTATGTGCAATTGGCTTTATATAAAGCCAAAGTGGGCCATCCATGCACAATCGAACGTTGTTCACTTCGGGAACCGAACAAACAATCGTCTGGAGAATGCAAATGGGCGACTCAAGAAGCGCACTCACCCACGGGATCACTTAGCCACTGCCATTAGTAAAGTTTGGTCCCACAGCGAGTGGCTAATGCGAGAGTTTGAGATGCAGTATGAGCTGCAGGATGTTAGTCCCAGAACAGGAAGTCGCATTTTCAAGGCTATCATAGCTTTCATGCACCAATCCATTGAGAAAGCTAAGGCGGCCCTACCACAGACGGACTTCCCTCTTGTTCCGTCCTGCAGTGCGAAACAGCCAAGATGGGAGAAAAAGGTTCACATGGGGGTGCCTTGTGGATATTGTGGTGATCCCGTGAACGTGAATGGTTATCGATGCGATAGCGACCAGCTCATTTTCCATTCAGAATGTATGACTGACGCTGGTATATCGCACTGCCCCTTCTGCACTGAGCAGCTGCAACCCCCCTCACCAGGTACGTTATTATTTCATTAACTATGCGGTTTTAGTTGCATCCACCTCGAAAGATGTATTGCCTACGACGCTGAAACCTAAAAGAGACCCCGTCCAGCGCCGGTGATTATTGATGACCCGGTTACGTCTGACGAGGAGTTTCGTGTGTTCTTCCACGAAAGCGAATCCAAGTAAAAATGTTGCCAGACGATGCCACGGACGTCTCTATCCACGGTAAGTAATGCCAAACCTCTGAAGTTACCTAATGCTTACATTTAGATATGCACACACAAGATGAAGAATTCTACTGAGCCACACGAGAAAGCAAAGGAGCTGCGGAAAACAAGCTGTAATACCAGAGATAATGGTGTAAATTTAATAAATGCATTCGAAAACTTCCACCATATTTTCAGTGCGTCCAACCATAGGTCGTGGCGTTGTGACTATAGGGTGCACGTAGGCTGACTGTCGAGCATAGACGTCAGTGCGTCCAACCATAGGTCGTGGCGTTGTGACTATAGGGTGCACGTAGGCTGACTGTCGAGCATAGACGTCAGTGCGTCCAACCATAGGTCGTGGCGTTGTGACTATAGGGTGCACGTAGGCTGACTGTCGAGCATAGACGTCAGTGCATCCAACCATACGTTTCTCTGTAAAGCATACGTGGTTCCGCGTACTAGGGATTTCATCCAACTCCCTCCGTTTACCAATTTAATTATTACCATATCTTCAAATCTGCTCATGCTCGATTACACAGACTGAGGCTCACTTCATATCTGGAAATCGCCCCATGCAGCTCTATTTACTGGCCCACGATTATGTTAAATATCTGTTGTTCCCAGTTTCCAAGTGTTGATGATTATACAACCTCACATTTAAGTCAGCTGTCAGCAACTATTTCATGGATTATTGAATGCACAAGTTGAAGAAAAATGATTCACAACTCATATTACGCACGTTCATCATTTAATCGTTGCTAAAATCCTTTTATCAACCAAATCATATCAGCTATCGCGTCAACATATTTTTTATCAAAATATCGCGATTCCCTAACGTCCTCAAAATACATTTTTAACACATTAAAACAAAATCATTTCCTACAACAAAATGGGCATATTTTAGGCCTTCTATAAAATCCGTCCATTGCCATTATGACTATGTTACAACCTCACATATTAACGGTCTACCTAAGTGAGCATTCGCTCCCTGCGGATAGTTTTCAGCACTTTGCCGGAAATTCTAATTTTAAAATTTTCAAAAATATTTAAAAACGAGGATTCGCGCCAAAATGACCGTTTTCCCTTTTGAACGACCTTCAAGCCGAATCCCTCGAAACGGATAATTGCCGTTTTAGGTACCATATGCAAGGGTGAAGCCCAAGGGCTACTGGACGGCTGAATGATTCCGAGTCGCAAAAGGTTCTCGAATTCAGCTTTGGCGATTTTGAGCTTCTCTGGTGGTAACCGACGGGGGCGGGCGACAGTAGGTGGTCCTTTTGTGGTAATGTGGTGAAAAACGTCGTTTTACTGGTGCCAGTGAGCCTGATGGGTTGATAAGGCGTGGGAACTGTCGAAGCAGAGTTGCGAAACTGTTGTCTGGTAAGGCCGAACGTAATCCCATTGAATTAATCGATGTGGCCTTTCCGTGTACGCACAAGGTTGTTGTGCTGTCCAACAGTTTCCGACTCCTTACATCCACCACGAGTCCAAAGGAGGTGAAGAAAGTCAACGCCAATAATTGGGTGCTGTACATCTGCAACGGTAAAGGTCCAGTGGAATTGCCGACGGAGACCAAGGTCGAGAGTGAGTAGTTTCTCTCCGTAGGTCTGTATGGTCGTGCGGTTGGCGGCCTGTAAGGTATACGACACTGGTTTGAGGTTATGCTTGTCACCAGTGGGTGGAATAACACTAACCTCAGCGCCCGTATCAATTAGGAAATTTAGGGACGTTGAGCGGTCGAATACATAAAACAGGCGACATAAGTACGAGCCAGTGGCAGCCGTCGCCATTACTGACTGGCTTGGTCGTTTCCCGTCTGGTTTCACCCTTCCGAAAGGAACAGGGCTGGTTGCAACGACGAGCACGTGTACCAAATCGACGGTGATAATAGCACACACCCCTGTCGAAGTGTCGTGTGCGCGACCTACTTCGTGGGCGGGACTTTGAGCGTGTTGGTGACCGTTTGTCTGCTAGCAGTTTCGTTAGAGTGGCTAGCTGCAAGGACATTTGTGAAAACTGCTCTCTCAGGTTTGAGACGTCCTGTTGGAGGGTGTCGCGGCTGCAAGACGCCTGCAGTTGAGCTACTTGCTGAGGAGCGTAATTGTGATGTACCTGGTCCGCCAACTCTGCCAGTTTGGTCAACGGTGTGTCCTTTTCCAAAACAGCCAATGTGTGACGGAGCTCGCGAGGGAGGTTCTGAAGCCACAACTCACGCAACACTGGTTCGTTGACAGTCTGCTTGTTCGACAACTGGGTCATGTGTCGAAGCAACTGTGAAGGAGTGCGATCTCCCATTTCGACGCCAGCAAGGAGCTTGCGAAGGTTGTCTTCGTCAGAAGCTGCCATCCGGTTAATAATGGCTGATTTGATGACATTGTACGGGTTATCAGCTGGACGCTCATAAATTATATCCGCAACCTTCCGCAGCCACGGTCTCAGGTAAGTTCGAGACGACGTAATTATACATGGTGCGCTGTGAGTGGATTCGCCGGAAGTCGAAAATAACTTCAATTTGTGCGAACAGTATGGGTCTCTGCCAAACTCAGAAGTTTAATCATGACAGTGTTCTCCGAGGCAGTTGTTTCCTGTTCAATATCAGAAGGCATAGTAATGGAGAGAAAAAATAGGGATTAAAAACATCAGGATTTTGGGGAGAAATATAGATGGAGGACTGCAGATTGAACACACTTTGACAATACATGTAGTAAAAGTAATAAAAAGGGCTCACCCATTCGTAGGGGACTTCCCCAATACAAACATAAACGCGAATAGTCAGTTCAAAATGCAGTCGCTGAATAGCTCACTATAGGCAATCCCGATCTATGCGGAACAGGAGCACCAAGGAGACGAGACGCGCGCACCAAAAGTGTATTGCTAAGTAGAATCAACATGCGCAAATGATGTTCATTTTGTACAAGAGCAAGTGCTGTAGACTATATATAAAAATATAGCCAAATATGGGTGTTGTACAATACCCTACGAGGCCAACAGGTATAAAACAATGGCGTTACCTTTAGAGGTTATACAAAAAATACGAAAATAAATATCGAAAGACGACGGTAAGAAGGAAAAGTTAGTTGATGAATCTCGATAAACTTTGTTTATGCTATTTTGGATACATTGCGCGAAATCGGCGGCGGGCTGTTTACTTTCGTCGCGTGTTTTTGACCAATGGCGAAGAGCAAGAACCACACTAGCCATAATCAGAGTACCCTGCGCTCCTAATGGTTATGATTGCCTTGTAGATCGTAAGCAACACAGAAATGGTATCATAAGGCCAAAAAAGCAACGGTATCCCTCTCTAAAGGGAGTAGGTTTTCAGTTCGATTTTTCTACTGTTTCCAAGGTTGATCCTAAGTTTCTGCGAAATATGAGATTTGCGAAGAAACACAACAAACGTGGGAAAAACGTAGCAGTGCAAAACCAGGAGACGAATGTCAAAGCGTGAACTGTATAATAAATATTCGACAAGGTTTTAAACCAATGTATTTATTCATTTCGTCGGTGTCGGAGATCACATTTGATATACTGTTGGATGGTTTTTCGCATAATGATACATGTGTGTCGCCAGGGAAACTAAGAAAATCCGCTTCGTTGCGGGCGTAGTAAATCGCATACCACGCATCAAGTTATTATCAGGTCTATGAACTTGACCACAACGGTCTAATAAGTCATTTCCACTGGCTAAATTGTCCACTCTCTTCCGCCATATGCAGCTGCAGTTCTGTCCTGTACATGTCTTCTTTAGCCGCGGAGCTAATTTCCAACATTTCGTGTTGATTATTACATTTTTAACCTTCTGAACTGCGCGTGACTACTGAGCAATGCACAGGTCCAAACCACATGACCCATGATAGTGTTTACCGATCGTTTAATGCGTTGTGGGAAAACATATGAATTGCTGGGGATGGTTAAAAACTTATTACTACATCATACATCGCACTCTTTACAATGACCATAAGGAGGTTCCTTAATAACATGGAATGTAAGTAAGATTATCAAAAAGGCATTCGCTGGCTTCTTAGAAATACGAAATTACCGAAGTTGAAACCGATATGAGAATACCAAATTATAATGTACAGTGTATACACTTTGTGAACATATAAGACCGGCACGGGCTATGCACACTCATTTTATGCCCGTAGACATACTTGATCTCAAACGTTCTAAGTATTTGTTTACGACCGTACACCCTTACTATGTTACTAGCCTTGTGTGCGATTCAGGTATTTTGCGTATCAGTGGCACGTCTCCCTGCACACATGCATCATCTTGAAAACAAGGGAGGTATAACCTTATCCCTACGTACCGTCTACAATTCGCGTACCTTCCCCTGAACGCCTACTGGCCTTTAAGTCTCTGTTTTAATGCAGTATTGAGCCGCTGCCCTTTCATACTTCAAAACTGATCCGCCGTGATCGATGAGAGTTCTGGATGAAAGCCTATTGATGAATATTTTGTTTGCTTCCAGCACTCTGCATGCCGTATGGCAGATCTTGTTTGTAACGTGCTGAGTATCACTGTTACGTTGCCCAAATCGCGCTCATCTTCCGTCTCTTTCATGTATCTTCCACCCAGGTGATGAGTTTCCACTCCACTGGTGTTGTTACTATACGTGTACCCACAACTTTTGGGACGGGGCCCAGTTTTAGGGTTCACCACATCAGACGATCACAGTGGGTCTGTATGGCATTGCGATTGCCTACCGATTTGGTGACGCACACATGACTAACCACCAAAGAGACAATGGGATCAGGACTGATTTACTCCGCTGGACACTGCGCCAAGAGGAGTAAGTGATGTTCACTTTAACTAATCGCTGTTGCGGAAAAAATCACCCAGTTTAAGTTTGGACCGATGAAGCCGTATGTTCGAAGCTTGTCCTGGAGACCCTGACGTGAAGCCCTCCTAAATGTTTTGCTAACTTGCACAATCAGGATCGCTGTGTCGCTGTTTGCGTTAGCTTCGCCTCAACGATGCGACGTTAACAGTGTTGGAGAATAATCCACAGTCAGTGTCCGACTCTGTCAGAGTGAATGCCTAATGCAGTAAGGATGTCTGCTCGTCTAGGCATATCATATTCGTGCTCACGTAGACAAATCCAGGAATGTATTTTTCCCCGTATGGGTATCCGCGGACTACATAGCGCTGAAGCTATCAGTCAGTCTGCGGTGCACGGAAATCGTCAGTGATGAGACAGACTATCGTCAGGGTAACGTTGAAGGTTCTCCGGCCACGAAGCTGTTTGCAACATAGGCGTCCTGTAAGTGACATTTCTTATAACCCTCGGGAAGAAGTTTTATTCTACACCACAGACTTTTATGACAGCCGCCGGGGTTCGCAGCCGCAAGGTAATTGACTAGGATATCCTCTCGAATGTACATGAATACCCACCTTCGTCACTTGTACACGGTCTGCCAGAACAGAATAGGTTGTGCCTAGAAATAACCACTTTAGTGTTCGACACCGAGCTATGTTTCTCTGAAAGTCACCAGCATTGACTGATTACTTAACCTAATGCTCGGACTCTTCCTGTTTGTTCAATAAATTTCGAAAGCTGATGTACTTTGTCAATCTCGGTAGGTTGCCTCAGTTGTGCTATCAGGACCGTTGTGTTGGATTTGCACCATGGCTACTTTTTGCGGACAAAAATCAATGGTGCCCGGTACAACCTCGGCTGTTGACGAACTGTCGGAAAATCGTGTGTTACTTTACGGCAGCGAAACTTGGCCGCTCAGGGTAGAGGACGTGAACCGTCTTCAGGTATTTGACCACCGATGTCTGCGTTCAATCGCTCGTATCGGGTGGCATCGGCGAGTAAGCAACGAGCTTAGGAAGCAGATATTTGGTACTGATTGTCAAACGATTTCTTTTGTTCACAGACTGGATGGTTAGGTCATGTACTAAGGATGCCAGCTAGTCGTTTGCCACACCGAGCACTGTTTGCCGACGCTGCGGCCGACTGGCGCAAGGCGAGGTGGACAGATGATGACCTGGCGTAGACAAATGAAATCGTTCACGAAGGGTTGGCCACTGTAGATCGGGTTCGTCTCCCGGGCTGGGGCCCTCGCGACTCACAGAGTCGGTGGCTTGAGACGTTAGGTGAGATGGCGGCTAATCGAGCTCAGTGGCGTGAATGTTGTTTGGCCGAGTTGTCTGTGAAGTGAGTGCATTTAATGACGTGGGGCAGTGAAAGCCGTAAGGAAGCTGCTGATGACGCCTTACTTCACTTACAGCTTGGTTGTTGTTTTTTGCGAGGTGTAAGCACCTTGATGTTGAATGTAGTCTTAGCTACTTTTTCAGTATTTAGGTCCCTCCCTGTCCTTTTTTTCTTCTCTTCCTGTACAGAGTTCTTTCCTATTCTTGGTTGTGTGGTAGCCAAGCATCAGTGCGTATCACTGATGTATTGCTATGATGATGAACGAGCAGTCCGTGTTGGTCGTTAGCTCTACATTTCTAATTCCTATAGAACTGTCCTGAGGCGCTTTATATCCTCCCAAAAGTGACCGCGTGATATACGAACATTTAATCCCTCGGTATCGTTGAAAATAGTTGTCTTTGGTTGATGATATAGATGATTAGTTGTTTTCCGAGCTTGATATTTGGATTACAAACGTTTCGTAGCCAATCGAGATGACCTCATCACTGTGGAAGAGTCTAATCGTGTAGAGCCTTGCAGTCGATGAAACACCGTTGTGGCCACTTTAGGAGACCCAACCACCATTTTCAATTTTCCAGGGCGAGTTTCCGGACGTCACCTCAGTCTAAATGGAATTTTTTCGGTGATTGTTTTCACAAAAGGTAACTCATTACGAGCGTAAAGTGCGTCTTAGTTTACATGATAAACATCGAACTTGCGCTCAGACTGGAAGTTTGGCACAAATTTACAAACAAACAAACAGTCCCTTGCATTAAGTTGACGGCAAGCGAAATCTCACTGGTCTGTATATATAGTGTGAATACGCGCAGCAGTCGAATCAGGAATAGCTGCGATGAGATTTCCGATGGGCCCTAAAGTATATGACATATCTTACATGTTTTCAACTATATTAAACGTTTGCCCACTGACACGGTCATTGCAAGTTAAGATTATCCGAGCACTTCACTGGATCCTGAGCTGGGGGCCTGTATATGTTTTTGCTATGATTGTCCGTTTATTACATTAATAACAGTCTCGAGATCACTTTCTCATTGTGCACTTCAGTTTTGGATAGTGGTTTGTTCTAAGGCACGACAGCGCATGCTTATGAAGCTGATGCAGTGGAAGCAAAGTGGTTGTCATCCACCCTCGTTCTTTCCCGTTGTTTCCATTCGGTAGGATTTCTATAAGATTTCTCGTCACTTATGTTCAGTGGTGGCTTGAACCACAGCGCTACCGACACTTTTCCAGATAGTTCGTCAAGGTCCTAGTTAGTTTCGCAAGCAAGTGGGTTGATTCACTCCGGCCCCGTTTCATGAAAGACCGACTGAATCGAATAAACACTGCTCGGCGACCGGCTGCAGTGGGTCACTACTCCCATGTGGCCACCGAAGCAGTGCAGCAACCTTCATCAAGCTCAGTCAGACTGTCATGAAACGGTTAACGAGCTAATCCGCTTAGGAATCAAACAGATTTTGGTCAGCGACGGTGGGGAGACGTAGTAAGGCTCAGAGCCACTTGAGTATGCGGATAACTCACCATGGGTAGTTCCCAATCAGCTCTCGCTCGGCGTGTTCATCCGGAAAATATTGCCTATCGGCTTAGCATCATACCTGTTCCCAAGCCAACACCTGTACATTATTTGTACCTCTCTTCAAACCACTGTTTATTGACAACAACTCGAAAGTGAGTGATTTACGTGCACTTCCACAGACTGTTACCTTAATCACGCTTGGGCTCCCGAACATCCGAACGTTACATTAAATGCGCCAACAGATGTGAACAAGAATCGGTTCGAGACCTTACCACCGGGGCTTCAGTTTGTACATCCACCACGTCCGAGATCAGGTCTGTCTCTAGCGGTTTACGTGTCATGGGGCAATAGTGCGTTGGAATTCATCCTGATCGGTATTTTTTTATGCAACTCGACCGAAAGATCACCATAAAGTTAGTCAATATAACGCTTCGATTTTTTCATCACAAGGTGTTTGTTGCCATGTGGTACACACCTGTGTGCGCGGTGGACACGATGAGGCTGCCTGAACACAAGCAAGAACAGTAGCAGTAATCGGAATAGAATTCACAATCGTGCTTTGGCAGGCGGACGCCGCTAATACTGAGTAGCCATCAGTTCAAGTTGGAAAATTGCCGTATCCCCATACAGAATTATTCGGTCGTTCAACTTAGGGTACACGGGTCTCGTCGTTTTAAAAGTGATCTCGAGACTGTTATTAATGTAATAAACGGACAATCATAGCAAAAACATATA
>LOND01002548.1:1855-36931 GCA_014220965.1 Paragonimus kellicotti
ATCTAGATACTGAGAAGGTACGAAGGTAATGAAAGGCATTGTCGATGACGCTGTCTGCCAACATCTCTACATACACAGAATGATAACCGATAAACAGCACGGTGTCAGACAGGGCCACTCGAGCGTTGCCAACCTAATAACTGCTCATGAGCAGTGGACTAAAACAGTTGATTCTGGGGACCGAGTGGACATTCTCCTGAGCAAGAAAAACCAACTGGATCCGAGAACTTTGTGCCTCTGCCTCGAACCCGTGTATCAGTCGCTGAATCGCCGGATCAACACACAATAATAATGGTAGTATAATGACGTGTGTGTTGCCAGGATTCTTGTTACTTCCGATCATGACTGAAACTTCAACAATTAAATTTTTTAAATACACTATCCGGGAAAACCGTCCACCAACAGTGGTCCAGTCTCGGTTTAAATTCGGACACTGTTAGCCTGTACTACTTTTCGCAGGTAATATGTTCCGGACGTTTACAATTCTGTCAGCAAAGAAGTTCGTTCCCAATTTATTGTGAACTCAGACCATTAGTTACTTAAGGCCATAACCTCTTAGACCGCATACTCCTATCCCGTTCCAGTCCTATTTCTCCAGGAACCGATAATCCCTCTAGCATTCGGAATACCTCCATAACATCATCCTCTTTTCTTACGCCTGTCTAGTGAGAAAAAGTATAGAAGTTTAGGTCTCTTCTTGTAGTCCTTTTCTTTAATCTCTACGAAGAGCCTTGCCAACCTCCTTCGTGCTTCTTCTAGCACATTCTTATCCTGCACTAGATGGGAGTTCCACGCATGTATTGCATACTCTAGATGTGACTTAACTTACACCTTATGAAGTGGCACTAATACCTCTGCCTTTCTATTCGCAGTTGCTCTTCCCAGCTACATCAACGTCCCGTTTGCTTTCCTTGCGGCCCCTAGGCACTATCTACCGGCCTTGAAGTCAGCTGTAATTTGAAGACCCAAGTCCCGCATGACCACTTCTCCTTTTAGTACGATATGGTCCGTCCGAGTTCCAAGTCACCTTTTACAGTTTCCTCTCTCCTCCCTCAATAGGTGTCTGCACTGGGCCATATTGACTGGTAGTTTACGGTCAACGGATCATTTGTACAACGTATGCAGATCCATCGGAAGGGTTTGCTCGGAAGGATTCCCAACCATCTTCACATAATCCGCGAACAGGTAGCACGGACAGCTTAGAGATGACGTCAGATCATTTACAGGTATCCAAAACAATAGGGGACCCAGAACCAACCCATGTAGAACCTCACTGCATGCTTTTCTTCACAGAACTTCCGATTTATTAGAAACTCCCCGATCCAAGCGAGCAGCTTCGAAGCTGTGCCACATTAATTTTAGTTTTAGAAGCAATCGATGATTTACTGAATCAAACGCCTTCTGGAAGTCAAGACAACATATCTCAACATTCTCTCCCCCTAAAGCTTTTGTGTAATTTCGTCAAGAAAACACGACACGTTGGTAATGCAGGATCTCTTCCTCATGAAACCATATTATTGCCCAGAGACAACATTGTTAGCCGTAAGATTTGCCACTGTTTCTCTGATTATTCTTTCTGAGACCTTCAGTACCACAGAGGTAAGACTCACCGGTCTACAATTGGTTGCCTCCTCTTTGTTATCCTTCTTATGGATAGGGGCAACCGCGGTTAGCTTCCAGTCCTACGGTAGGCAAGCCGTTTCAAGAGACCTGTTGAAAAGGCTCAGCCAGTGGCTTGAGTATGGCTGCACTTATTCCATCCGGCCCCGCCGGCTTATCGACTTGAGGTTTACTGAGACAGCTTGAAATCTCCATCCTTTGCCGTTCCTTTACCATTCCTACGTTCATTTTCTCCAAGGTGTCCTCTTATTCCGACTCCCTTTTATAATCCAGAATATGAATTTGCTGAACGAAATCAAGCAGGATGTCTGCTTTTTGCACACTTGTCCGCAGCCGAACCGTGCCTATTCTCCACTTGGATCAATCGCTAGTCACAGGGCTGGTTCAGATTGCACGTAGTTGTAGTACGATTTGGGGTTACATGTAGCGTTCCTGGCTGATATCTGTCCATACTGGAAACGATATTCATTTTTGACCGGTCGTACTCTCTTCTTGGCAGTAAAATACTGTAGGTCCCTTTTCTGTACATTGCGTTCCGCTGGATATGTTGATGTAGAAGGTACTGGGCTGCTTCTTGACTTCTGTATTACTGCTGTTTGGTAGCCTATCAGTCTCGGAATGGTACGTGGTCGGAATGTTCCAAGTTGGTGAGCCGGACAAAAATAACGTCGCTGAAATTTTATCGGCTGTTTTCAATAGGCAAACCCGAGTATTAACTTCGCACTGCGGGTCCACACTGTTTGGTCGGTTCCTGTTTGCAAATCATTTCTATGCGGCGTTTAATTGGTTTTACTGGGCGTGTTATTTGACATTCCTCAGATTATGGATTTGATCGATTTTTATACTTAGTGTTCATTTTCTGTTCGCGGTCTTTATAATACGAGCTTTTCGGCGTTCTACCCTGTACAAGCTCTTAGATTTACACACGGCAGATGCGGCTATCTTAACGGTTTCCCTGTTTTTGAAAGTGGATCGACTGCTGTGGTTAGTATATCTTGAGGCCGAATTTCGTCTGACCAGGCGAAGTCTAACCGGTTACTGCTTAGGATTTCGAAGGAAGTCACGACGCAACTGCGTGTTGTTCCCTTTAATCGACCTGCAGAACAGTAGTACGCCAACCCAAAATGAAGTCATAATCAAGCGAATAACCCCGCGAAAGTTATGCATCCACAGACGAAGTGCTTTTCGGCGCAAGTACATAAGCAATGCCGCCTGTAGGCGACTGCTAGGCTTACAAATCGATACGACAAGTGTTCTACCGGAATTTATGCACCCGAGGTCTATCAAAGTCAAAAGACTGTCTTGGTCAACTCGTGATGATTCTGTAATGAATAACGTCAAGCAAATGCAATAATGAATGGGAATAAACGTACATTCAAGGTAGTTAATCCGAGGAAAATAGTCCACGGACACGTAGCGTCGTAATAATAAAATACTGTAGTCAGCTCAGCGAATCAAGTGTGCTGCAGTTGATAAGCAAACGTTGGTCAAATGGGAGAAGGCGAAACAAATAAATATGTCAACGAAAGTTACACCGCTTGTCACATGGAATGTAATATGATGGTGGATTTTTCCGTTCATCATTTCGAAAAAGCTGTCAGTACGTAGGCCCATCCTACTTGGCAAGAGGCTTTGTCACTGGTTTTCTTGGGATTGCGTAACACCAACAAGACGGACTTAGAAGTTGAACCAGCTCGGCTTGTTTGTGGCTGCATTTTGCACTTGCTTGACTGACTAATGTCTACTTCTTTAATTAAACTAGTCGGTCATACAGAGTATTTAACATGTTTGGCGAAGTACATATGACGACTACGTCTGGTGCAGTCATGAAAACAGTCGGCACCTGTGCATTTGAACGAGGAACTCTCCTCCTGTTCTCACGACTTCATGCGTACAAGTGTTTCACGCAAGTTTCTGTAGCCGCCATGTACGTATCTGGAAGTGTAGATCGATCCACCGAATCGAACGCACCTTTATAGTCGAGGAATACGGCGATTGTTGGCCGGCGGTACACATGACGCTGCTCCAGAATTTGACGAAGAGTAAAAATGTGATCTATACAACCCCGCCCAGGGCGAAACCCTGCCTGTTCTTCCCTAATGTTTACTTCCCGAACTGCAGTGAGTCGACGAAGTATAATTGATGCTAGAACCCTTGAAATGACTGGGGTCAAACTAATCCCTCTATGGTTTTCGCAAGAGCCCCGGGCTCCTTTCTTAAATATGGGAACTATTATCGAGTGTGAACCACTGATGTATTGCTGTCTATGATGATGATGATCGAGTGACCCCAGCACGGAGGGATGGTCTCCGTCGTCCACACAAGTTGAAACAACTGAGTCAATGCCTCTACTAACGCCTCTCCACCTTCTTTGAAAAGTGCCGGCACGAGATCATCTGGGCCAGCAGCCCTATTACGATTGAGAGCCGAAAGGCAATTGCGAACCTCAGTCTCAGTGGGTGGTTCCAAAATCACCAACAGACTCTTTGGGTTTTTCCGTACAACCCTCTCAGAGCGTTTGTTTGTAACTGAAGCTTTCACGCGATCATTACCTCCGTCCTCAGTGAGTCAAGATGGTTAGACTGTTAGGCAGAACACTTCGAGGACCAGTTTTATTGACATCCTGCTTCTTTAATCTTACTGTCATGAACGTAATCGGTAGATTTACTGCCAACTACCATGGCCGACATCCACTATTGCATCTCGGCCATGGGATCGCCGGTCCAGTTGAACTCGCCCCAACGTTTTTCAGAGGAGGTAGGAACGCACAAGTAGATACCTTCTTTCAGTTGTTTGACCGGTGTATGGCCGGTGTAAAAATCACTCTGTGTTCTTGTGTTCAAAAAGGCAGTCTTGCGAAAACCATAGAGGGACTATATTGTCTCCGGTTATAACTAGATTCTGGCTTCCATTGTGTATTGTCGACTTACTGCGGTTCAAGAGGCAGGCATTGAGAAAGGACATACAGACATTCGTCCTGAATAAGGATGTATTCATCAATTTTTACTCTTAATCAAATTCTGCATTAGCGTCGCCAGTCAACAGCTGTCGAGTCATCCAGACAAGCTGTAAATTAGTGAGTCGTCTTTTTCACATATGACCTCGTTAATATCTTGTCCGTGGTCACCAGTATACTCCTTATCTAACCCATGGTACCTTACTGCGTGTCGCTTCGGCTGACCTAGTGGTAGCCAGGTAAATTGAATGCAAGCAAGATTCCGAACCAGTATAGTGACTACGGCTTTACCCTGCGACGTGTCTGAGGGCACTTACATTTCTATCTGCTGCTGAATGTCGTGATCTTTTTCACCCAAAGGGTACCTTTTTTGGTACTGTCCTGTCCGCATATTAGCTCCCGAGAGATTCGTCAATCTGCTGAAATCCCTGTTTGCCCACTTTGTAAACAGGGTGAGACTTAGTAAACAACTTTTTTGGACGTTCGTCACTTCTGGTAGTGTTCACCATTTGTTTCTATCTCCCTTCCCATGCATTTTTGTCATGAACGACATTCCGGGAAGGGCGCTTAAGGAATCCCATGAGTATGGTGTTTAATCCCTTTTCGACGCCAGTCTGACCGATACAGAGTACGCGGGTGACGTTGTTTTGCTTAGTCCTTCTATGGAAGCTATACGTGGTAAATAAGGTGAATGACCGGAGGAATTTGTGTGAAATTCGATTCGAATTTTCAAATTTCATTTACATTGATTGAATTCTGTCCGATTGCGACTGGTCTGTTTCACATAGTTGGATAACATCATCTCATCAGCTTATAATATTGCTAACGAGATTTCAGCGAGATTAATGATGACATGTGTTGTCTTCACCAGCCTGTGGTTCAGAAACGTGGCCTGCTTGCTATGAAGATGTGAACAGACTTGTTCTGTTGGTCAGAAAACTAAACCGCACACTGTACGATGGTTCACATCAGTTGGCCTTATTCACCATCCGTTGGACATAACCACAAAGTGCTCGCGAAATATGGAAATTCTGACTGTTCTGTCGATTATGTTGGTTTGAATTTAGTTGGTGAAGGTACTTGATAATTTACAGGCAAGATGGTCAGCCTGATTGAAGTAACAGGATCGGACGCTACTGTCCAATGTAGCACTTACGCATTATGTGTGATCGCCGACTTGAATGCGTGAGTGTTGTAAACTCGCAAAACCCAATCACATTCCCGGCGCCGTCTCAAGTCGAGGCGTTGCGTTTGTCAGTCTCAGTTAAACAGACACAGTGCACGCGCCGTTAAAAAAAATGGTGCAGTGATTTAGGGGTCCATCTCGCGTTTATATTCAGTATGGTGTTTCGGGACAAAGGAAATATGGATAACGTGAAAGTTACCACTTGCGAGGAATTTAATCGAAAAATCCTCTTGTTCGCGTTTTATCAAAACAAGAGGTTACCATTTCGATTTGTCTAGTCAGCCGTATATTAAAAACAAGCGCGTGCCAGCAATGGTCAGACATATTGAATTCAGGATGAAAAAGTCGTTACCGTAGAAGGCGGACTACGTTAATCACTAATCTTTGCGCACACAGCACCGGTTGTTTTCGATCAGCGTAACTTTCGTGATTGTCAACATTCTGGAGTTCGGTTTCCGTAACAGGATGACGACCAAATTGATCAGGTCGATATTGAAGCCTGTCTCCAAAATGTATTTCACGATTGATGACGCCGGGTCTCGTGCACGGCTGTTCGTTCGACTGCTCATTTGCATAGTAGACTGAAGAGAGGGGGGAAGTTCGATTATTCGCTAACGCCGACATCCCACAACATTTGTCTTCTTGTTGTTTTGATCAATTGAATCACGGGAACACTATGCTTTAAATGTTATTTGGTTTCATTGATCACTGTACGGGAAGTCAAATAATTGTATTCGATCTGTTTTACAGTTTCAATGGTGCCGACGCTCAGTTCGTTGTGATCCTGTTCCAAACCATTTGTGATCATCCTGCATTATGTCCGTACATCTCTCCAAAAAGTTTATTTGTTCTTCTGTAATTGTTTGTGTCATGTGAGTTCTCTAGTTTCTTCGCTAACATCAACGTATCTTCCAAGAGTTGTTATTATATATTTGTGTCATGCAGAAATTTTGGATCAACGAATATTCTCGCGTTATCGTAAAGGTTGGTTTCAACGTTACCCCCTATCTTATTTAGTTTATAAGGGGCTAACGGTTTATCAGAAAACGGCTCGTTCTGCGACGCAAAGGTTAGTGTCCTTTTTGTTCTATTTTCTTTAAAATTATTTATATCTCGATATCATTTTAAAGCGTTGTTTAAACAGTGCTAGATGGTGAGCGTCTTAAGCGCATGAATATGCATCTGTATAACGACTTATCTCCAGCGTATCGTAGAAATGTTCGAAAGACTTGTTATCTCCGATTGTAAAGTCGCGATGAGTGTATATGTATGCAGGTGAACGCACCTTGCAACGTGACCAGATTTTTATATCCCACAGGGACACTTCTAGAAGACTGATTACAGATCGTGTTTTCCAAGTATTTGCGGTTGTATTCAAAAGTGGATATTGGGGGAAAATTATCCCCGGGATCAACACGACTAAAAGGGATTTTACTTTGAATGCCCTGTAAAATTGAACAGTTCTTGAACCTTTTCTGAAAGCCGGTGCTCATTTGGTGTACAAGCCGTGACAAAAATAGTTGGATGTCATTCGCATGAATCATGTAAACTTGTATAGTGTCAAAAGACAATATACCTTGGTGATGATAAGCTGAATACCACTAGACGTGAACAGGACCTGGAAGTGATCGGTTCATTTGAACTTAGTACGTCTCCATAACCGCTCCTCATGTATAGGGACAACCAATTCGGTACTTAGGTTGTTTTGAACATTTGACTCTGAAGGCTTTTCGATAATATTAATCTCGTCAGTGCGCCAGTATCTTGGACTGAACATTTACGCCTTTTTTCCCTCAACTTGATCAAGAACGACAAAACGGGCTACAGCACCCCGTTCGTTGTAATATCCAAACATAAACCGCGACAATTCTCCATGTATTGTTGACATATCAAGGACGGTCCTATGTTGACATGTAATTTCTTTCGTCAACCTCAGCGCCGATTACGAAACCTATCCCTGTGCATCCAAAATCATCACCTCCGTGGTAAATCACTGGAGCGACATCAAATGAGCCGCTTAACTTACAGCCAAAACTCAATCGGCGTCCGGGTGCATCTTATCCAGAGCGTCCTGTCAGGGTTTAGTAGCTGAAGCATCTGCTGACGTTTTCAATCACGGTCTGGACGCACGATCCAAAAAATCAGCCGATTCTCCTGATAGCTTTATCATCAGAATTATTCCACCAGAATGAGGTTACAGGTGGTCTTTCACAATCACCTTTGGTCAGCTGTTTTCCTGTGTACGGATGTGAACTTACCGGTCTCTGATCTGGCTTCTTTTTTGCCATCGGTTGTCTTCTTATTTTGCTCTTGCGTTCTTTTACGTTCGTACCCTTACGGTCTGTCTGCCTATCAGTCACTCCGTTTGAACCGTCCGGCAGAAGATCAGATGCACATAAACATTGTGAGCCCCCTCCAATCTGTAACCTACCTTCCTGATGAAGAACGGAAATAGCCTTTTTCGTAATGGTTGAGCTTCCTGTCATATGGCATACTGAATCACGTGTAGGTTGGGTGCTCTCATGTTGCCCAACCTTGCACAAAGACTGTCACACTAACTAATTAGTAAATCGACAACCGTGCGGTTGATTGTCAGATTTCATTACAATTGAGCTGCAATGAGCCAACGTGTTTGAACGTGTGAAGTGAATTGAGAAATTTTCTAAATCCACCTATCGAGATAGTTTTGCGACTGTGATGTCGACAACCAACCAATCGTACGGTCGTGAGTCCTACCTTAAGTAACTCTGTATTTAGATAACCCAACAATATTCAGTCTCCAGCATAACAAAAGTTTCGTTTTTTGTTGTTGTAAAACAGTTTCATTTACCATAGCTTTAATTTCCAAGCGCCTTATCTCTTCGTTTTGCTTTTGTTTGTTAGACGCCGGGGCCTATCCTACTTTCTGTTTTGTTGCTAGTAACATTTTTGAGACGGATTTGGATATCTCTTGCATCCGTGTTACCTATGCATAAATTTCGAATGGTGGACTTGTAAAAATCGGCTTACATCGATGACGTAATAACAGGGTGATTGTTTGTAAGGCTCGAATTAGTCCGAATCCACACCCATGGCGAGGTGTTAACTTGAGGACGATAGCCTACGTAGTATCCATGGGAGTTGATCTTCAGGCAAACTTGATTATCTCAGTAATGGTCATAATCTTCACATTTGCAACCGAGTAAACAATTCGCCTTGAATGTGTGTGTAAACTATGCGTCGTTTGGTTTCTCGTATTAGCTACTCAGGTCTGAAACGACACTGTCACTTGTGATTTGTAAGGGTTTTGTTATAGTCCTGACAGGCTGCATACCGATTTTACTGGGCAGAGCAGAGTTATGATTTTGCAGGCCGATACGCAATCTTCCGGTCCCCATGTTACTTGTTTGCCTAATACGCTTGTTTATTGCAGGATGGCAAAGTCGATTGCTTCATTCATGGGCTCTCGGCCCGTTTTGAGTCAATTCGAAAATTTCTACTGTTTCAGTGTGCGCTTATCATCATCGGTCTGGTGTTCTACGTAGTCATACACGAACGCCAACGTCATTGGGATCAAAAGCTGGTACAGAAGGTGAACCGCCAAATTGCTGCCGGCGTGTAATCCCGTTTTCAGTCAACTGTATTGCCCAGCTGCCCTGAACGAATTCTCTCTTTTCGCCTTGGCTGTGATCTGCTTGTTAGTTTCATTCATCTTTACTACACGTTTTCCTGATGTAATTTGATACGGAATACTTTAAAATTGCAGTCCAACTGAAACGGATGCATATTCTTGATTGTTGCGAACCAACGAGTAAATTGGTCAATCGCAAGAGCAGGCCTCGACATTTAACTATCAAACTTGATGTCCATTCACCGGTCGTGTTCGCCTTGGTTACATTAGTTATAGGGAAATTTTTAGGAACGATTTTAATCCGTAACCGCTGCGTCTAATGTCTACGGTCCGGTGCATGTGGTCGTCAATTAAGATCCATGAAATCCATTTTTAGTCCAGACAACGTGTAGAGAACGGGAACGCTTCTACAGCTAGAACCGTGCCTATCCTTCGCAGTTATTAAGCCGTTAGACCAAACGACGATCGATTACGTATATCGCAAGGAGACTGTGAATACAAGACGTAACCAGACCGACAGGAAAATAGTGTACGGCCTACTCGCAAGCGGCCGTTAGTTGGTGTCACCTCCGATAGTCCAAAAAAATGGGGGAATCACGAACATGCAAACGGACTGGGGTCGCAGACCAATATTGTGCGAGCGTTAGGGATATTTTTCTCTGCGTGTTGTTTAGACTTGTCCTGTTGCATCAAACGTCGGTGCCTTTCGTTTTACACAATTTATGGGACGCATGACGGCAACTGAAGCAGACATCGGAGCCCGCAATCATCAACGTCCATGGGCAAATCAGTATTGCTGCGAATATAACCTTTGACGTCTACAGCTTTCCCTGGAGGATCTCGCAGATACCCGAATCCTGACAGTCGACTAAAATCAGGTTGTGATTATCCATGGTTGTAGTAGTTGTCCCCCCTTCCCTTCTTCTTTTTCTTCTCTCTTCCTATATAGGTTTTTTTCCTTCGTGGTTGTGTGGCAGTTAAGCATCAGTGTGAACCACTGATGTATTGCTGTCTGTGATGATGACTAAAATCCAGATGCATTTCTGATCACCGAGGCGCATCATGCCCGTCTCGCACAAGTTGATGCGATGGTATGGCCGTTAGTCTAAAGGTGGATCGCAAGTAACTTGTCGACTGACTGACAACAGACGTTGTGGTATACAAACTGAAACATGGCTGATAAAGACGGGTAATTGTGCGAAAATAGTCTGTATCCTATTCCAAACCGCAGAACCCGTTTCGGAACCACCCGAGGTCGTTTCCCATCCAGATCGATGACGCAATATTACTTGAACCGCAGTGACTTGTTGTGGACTACCTCCAACTGTATTACAGAATTCATATCACTGACTAGAGTACTTGCCCTCTTTGTGGCGTCTGATCTTTTTGACCGGCTGAATCCCCCGAAGGTGGTCAGCGTAGGGAGCAGCATTGTACATCAAAAAAATCTGTAGCAGACAAACAATGTGAATGTAAGTCGATCACGTGAGAGCTAACCTGAATTTAGGCTCACTGAACAAAAAAGCGACGTAGGCTGTAGCTTATCCGATTCTTCTTTACTCTGTCCTCTGAACCTGCAAACGTCCGCCTAGAGAATTGTCATTCCACATAAAGGAACTGAGAGCGCTCACGATGCTTTGTACAGTCTCATCCTGCTGTGAAAATCTCGTCTGATCATCTTTGTAAGACCCACTTAATCGTGTGTCGTTAGTTAGTTACCACCGCTCTACCTCTCCCCTAATACTAGCAGTGTTTATTTCCTATGAATGTGGAGTTGCTTTCAATCGGGAAGAGTGCTTAGCCCATTGCTCATCATAATGCTTAGCTGCGCCAAATCAGGTGATAGCTGGAGGATTACTCGCTCCCATGATCGATGGAAACTACAGGAAATCACGAACGAAAATGCGTCACCGAGTTTCTTACCTAATGATTGAAAAGAACAGTTCACAAAATACTGGGTACTCGGTATTACTTGGAAATGAGTATGCTGAGTCTCCTAAAATCGGAACGTCAAACAAATCAGTTGGATTGCAGATACGCATACAAGCTGCATCACAATACGATACTGCGAAGAAGGCCAAACAGGTGGGCACACTTTCTATCATTAACCTCTAGATCAATAAGGCTACACAGAACAATGCCAGTCAGATCTGGATACCGTTCGGACTATTCAGGGAGAAGCTCGGTTAACTGACACGCTGATCCGTTGACTAAAACACACCAATCAATCAGTCCAACAAAGTTGCCGAGTGTTGTTAGAGATATCGGAGGATTTGGCTGCAGTCTGAGGTCAATAGTATGAATCTCATGCTTATTGCCGTGCTCGCTCCCATCCATTGCCACACACATTTCCTAAGTTTTCTCTAGCCGTAAAAAAACAAAAGGTGCAGGTGTTGATTCAACACATTTCATTCGGCTGTCACCTACGTTTTTACAGCCATGGCTTCTTAGCTGGCGTACAGTTTGCCACCAGACTCGTGTACAACAGTAATCAATCTGACAAAGACCGTCTGAATGAAAATATTTTATACCGCCAAAGCTACTAGGACCAGATTACATGTAAAGCAAAGTTTTACCTTTTTCAACAAGAATATTGTTACAACGTAGTTGATTACAGTCAGTGTGTACAAACCTAACCAAAGACGTAGAAAGCCTCGGACTCGCAACTGTGTGATTAGCGGCCCGTGTGGCTACCGCCGTAGAATCCCCAGCTCACCATTATGTACTCAAAGATTATTTGTTCACGCATCGTACCCGCTGGTCTAAAATCGGCTGAATGTTGGTGTAACATGATCACAACAACAAAAACTTGCAGGGAAGTAGGGTCGGGTGTTTCGTAGCGCCCACCCCGCTATGACCAAACAGATGTAATGTGCAATGCCTTCGTTCAGACGACTTACTACATACTTGGAAGGGCGTGACAGCCAAGTAGCCACAGAAGTTTATTGTTGCTATGAAAGCCTTTGGCTAACCGATCATCCATCCAGCTTCCGTTCCCCATTCTATTCCACGTAATTCATTAGACTTAACGGAACTTGATTGTGTTCGGCAAGCTGACGGACGAAAATCACTAAGTGATCAATTCGAATATAGAAATTGGATTGTTGAATGGTGTTATCCCAAAAACTTGGACAGAACAGTTAGGTAGAGAATCCACTGAATCCTAGCGCGAGCATTCCCAAACTACAATTATAACTGATTTGGTTTATATACGGAAAGAGGAAGATGATCCTTTTGGATCAAACCATTGACTTGCGACTATAAGGACTGCTGGGTCGGGTATACTGATGAAACTAACGATCGAACGGAAAGTAGTGACACGGTGAGGGGCTGGTCAAACGCCATGTTACCGAGACGCCAATAACAAGAAAAATCGCTGTATTCACTCGGGGAGAGTGGCAGATCCGTAAAACTACAGGAGTTCTGAGCCACGGAGATGCACGTTGTCTGCTGTCTGACTCACGAGAGCTGAGCGCCACAATCCAATTGTACGTTTCGACCCTGAGACCATGTCAGATTAGAGGCCCTCAATCCAATGACAGGTTTTTAGCACGGTAAAGTTTTCCTGACTTTTCGGCTGTTTAGTAACTGAAAAGCACCGGGTCGCCCAAGACGGAATTCCAACGAAAACAATCAGCTGATCAGTGGTTATATATACAGTAGAAGGCAATCAATTACATGCAAATCTGTAAACGTTGTAGACTGGGCCTAGAATTTCGGCCATGGGAAAGTGGACCAATTAGCGTTGAATCGATTCTGGTTTGGAGATTTGAACGTCCCGTCGGCGTTGCGTTGTTCTCGGATCGCATGAAACATTGCATCGTCCAAACGCCATAGACGGCTATACCGATATTCTGATCCATCTTGGTTTAGTTTGTACTTATAATTTGACGAGAAAAACTCCCGAAACAGGCTGAATCTGTCCCATTTGCGATTGTGCCACTTGCGTAGGTACGCACGCGTCAAATAGCCTGTTGCAGTAGAAGTGTGCTCAAACATCTGAGAAAGCGGAGAACAGAATAAACTGGTTAAGGTGTGGTACATATCGAACAGTTTCGATGCAAACCGATTCGGCAACATTCAACAGTGTTACCAATTACGCAAACATCAGAAGAAACCGGAACTTCCATTTTGGTCCCTTTCCACGTTTTCTAGCCAGCCGAATATACTGAAAAAAGACCACATTAGTTCGTTTTCCCTGGAGATACAACAATCGAGGAAACAACTTAACAGCTTCTTCGGATTGGGTTCTTAATGGTGGCAAACAGACCTTTAGTTCATTTACTTTTGACACATCCCGAACAAATGCTTCACGGCTGTGTTTACTCCTATAAAGATTCATTAGATGGATATAACAAGATTGAGGCCAACTAGGTTGTCCTAATCACCCCGTCCCAAGAGA
The DNA here is from genome assembly GCA_014220965.1 of Paragonimus kellicotti. NCBI lineage: Eukaryota > Metazoa > Platyhelminthes > Trematoda > Plagiorchiida > Troglotrematidae > Paragonimus > Paragonimus kellicotti. The sequence continues at coordinate 15,630 of LOND01002548.1, forward strand.
TGCTTGTAAGGTGACCGGCGATGCGATACATTAACATGAGGCCTGTAGGTATTAATCTTAATTCAGCTATCAGTACCAGTTGAAGAGTCTAAACGATGATAAAAACCGGTTCAAACGTGGTGTTAATTTTAGGTTATGCAGCGTCAGAACATATTAACATCATCTGGAATTCCAGTTCTCATGAGACTAACTGGCACAAAGTGGTTACGAAGTGGATTGTGTTGACTCAACCAATAGCGTGCACCCAAATCAATTCCCCGATTTACTTATATTTTTTTGATTTCTGAAACCTCTTCTCTAACTGTGCAGTCCACAGTCGCGAACTACCGTGATTCCAAAAGGTGAGTATTGTATTGTTTATTCTGACAACAGACCTAAACATGCGCGTTTAGTTGATCTATCCACATATAGAAATACAAGGTCTGATGAAACTGTAGATTTAGGAGGAAGTAAGCGTGTTAACCTTCTGACGTAAATATGCTCTGCTTCTTCCGTGGAACAGTCCGATACGATCACAGTGCGATTTTCGTAGACATACCAATGTTCGGCACACGATCTGATTCAGATATAAGCATAATTGCAAAACATGAAACGGATATGTGCGTAAACCCAGAATATGATAAATCTCTAACACGGGCGTCAAGTTATGTCTGGCAGCCTCAAACCATTCAAGTTGTGGATCGCTAGATGCCCGACCGGGAAGACATGTTGAGCCAACTGAAGCAGTCTCAATGTTGATTGTTTCCGTGTTAATTTGGTCGGATCGCCCCGCTTTTTCGGCCGACCGTGGGTTCCGCAAATCAAACGATGAGATAACGTATGGTGTATATCCGGGTTTATGAATTCGACGACGGGAGATCTTGTTCAGTACGCAGACGTTCAGATTTACTATCCACCAGGCTCCGTTGTTCGTTGACCTCGTTGTTTAAGTGGTCACCACATCATGCACAAGCAACTGTAGGCAAAAACCAACTGAGAATCGACAAACACCTTGCTCACAGCTGTTGTGGAAGCAATCACCCGAGTTGACCTTTGAAATCCTAGTGTTGATCGCCTCACTAGCACACAATGAGACACTTACACAACTACCGAAGTACACAAAATTGGTTGCAAACCCCAACATGTCACCATTGAAAGTGAATGCGCAATGGCTCCAGGTCAATACTGAACTGGTATTTTGCACTTTTCGAGACCGCGGCGCATTTAGTACTGACAAATGGGTACCGTCAGCTTACTTGAGTAATTTTGGATCATTTACCAGTCCACCAATAACGATGGGAGGAACGCATTGCGAGATGTTGACATTTCATTTACTCTCTTCAGTCACGAACGTAAAACATTAGGATATGCGGATAGCAACAACAATAGAAACAATCAACGATTGGGTTTACATGAAACAAGGACTGTCATCAGTTCCAGGGCAGACAAACTGCGTGAGTCAACAGTTTATGCACACACAGGACTATATGGCGAGTACTGATTAACACTGCCTTGAAGCAAACAAGCAATTTAGCATTCTGGATGCGTGAGAACAGTTGTTGGGGTCTACAACGTGAACTATTTGCTTTAGGGGTTCTCAAATTTGGGGGAAATTACTGCAAAAACCAAATCACAAAATCCGTCGTCGTGAAGAAGAAAGATACCTCGCAAAACAGTCGCTAACGTATCACTTATAGCTAGTTTAAAAGGAACAGATATAATAGGCGTCGTTATCGAATACCGCTGGTGATCGAAAATAGGCCAGACGGGTCTTGTAAGGCACCGCTCGCTTCAATGTTAATATATATATAAATCCCGAATGAGTTCAACACGTTTATCGTCAATTGGTGGTCGACATCCTAAGAAACCAACAGGTGTCCAGAAACGAACGACAATTGGGTGTTCAGCTAAACAAAAACACGATTGAGAAATGGATGCAGATATCTAGATGGCAGAAACTGAGTACAATACGGTTCAGATATAGCATATACATGAGTAATTTTGTTCAACAGATTGCTGGATCTCCGTTTATCCGACATATACCTTTTGTCAGGGTGCCCAAACAAGCCAGTAATAATAGAGGATCGGCGTATCAACAATTTCGCAGAAGAGAAAAGCAGACAGCTAAACACGAGAGACACTCACATTTCCCTCCAAAAGGGACATACCAACTGTAAACGTTAGATATCCCGCTACCGTGCTACACGGCGTATGTCTTCAACAAACTCGAGTCATTCATAAAGGTCTGTCTTCCCATGCGGAACAATTCCCCGCTACATAACTTGTCATTGGCACTCAACACACGCGTTAACCTCAATGATAACAAACCACTGTTTGAGGTATGGCATGAGTTGACAAACGCCTCTTATCTACATCAGTCTCATCCCCAACTAATATCCATCGGACACAGCCAGTCATTTCCAGGCGCAACCAGAACAAATCACAACTGGCTTCTGGTCTTTTGAGAATACTATTTCAATTACAACACTCCTGAGGAAGTCCACCGGAAATAGTTGAAAAGTTGCGTTATTCGCGATTAACTGACCAAAACCAGGTAAACATGACTGCATTCGTAACTTCCTGGTTTTTCGTCCGCATCGTGGGGTATTTATTCAAAGAAAGAAAGACGTGCATAACCGACGCCAACTGTGATCGTTGCTTCATTGACGTCGTCAATGAAACCAGAATGGCGTATTATGTGCCAGGATTGCACTCGTAGAATAGCGAACACAACGAGCAGTGACTGATACTGGTATACTGGTTAAAAGCGTAGGCCAGCATGCATGGCATGGTCGTTTACGACAGTTTGTTTTCTGTGACCATCCCGCAAAATCGAAATGAACGGGGACCGTCATTCCATCGTTTAAATACCCATAAACATATTTGTCTTTGCTGACTAATCTGCCAAAGTCAACTACCGGTTTCACTTAACAATACAACGCCTTCATTCGCATCGTCGAAATAGGTATTTCCGGCGAGTACACATCGAGGTAGATAATTGCTGCGCCTATGAAGGTGTGTAGAGTGAGGTCAAATAAAGGGTGAAGCAACAACCGCGGACCAAATCTAGCTTGCTTCCAGACGATTCGAGCGGCGTTCGAAGCCGCATGGGAAAATGCAGTCTTCAGTACTGTACATGGCGATATACGCCTTTGAACTCTACAACAGCCATTACCCACTGTTCAATGTGCAATAATCTACAAATGTTATTTCAGCGCACAACAATTAGCCATTGTATCAGTCGAATAAATATATCTATGGTTGTGCACGATTTTTCATCCTTCGATGAATGCCCCATGGTGTGAGTGTGAAATGAATTTCGTCAATCCAAAAATAACGCTCTAGTGATCGACTGATTTGGGAGATAAAATGCTCTTTGCTCTCCTATTTATTACGGTATTCAAACCAGTTCACGACCAACAAACGAAGTAATGAACATGCAGTCTACACTGACTGGGTCACATACTTCATGTGTCCGCAAATCGCCTATCTCACTGTACACTCCTAATGTGGCTAATGAATTTTGGCGGAAATCGCAAGAGGGTTAGGCGTCGAAAGCGTTACGGGCTACGGAGACTGGTATTACCTCGCTGAACAAGGTTGATAGGTGCACCCGCCAAATTAGGGAGTAGGCGAATACCTACATTGCTAGCTGGAAACGCTTCTGGACGATGGCGTGTGGTAGTCAACGGCGAGATTGTATCCGTGAGACTTGGTTCTTATTCAGGACGCTCCATCGTTCTTTGCTTCCACGTATTTCCACATATTTATCAAGCTGTCATTTTGTGAACCACTGTCAAAACCGACGGCAACTAGATCTTGTGGGTACGATTTAGCACGGAGTACGTACGCATATGGGTATTTGACGAAGCGTCCCAACGGCCAACAAATGACGGTCCAGATATCTGCCTTAGGCGATTTTTCGTGAAATAAACTTTCACTCGTAATTAAAGTCTATAGTTAGACCGTCCGCAACTTATTTCTGTAAGCTGCTAATATCCTCTTCAGTTAGGAAGTACCGCCCCGTTGTTTCCATGTGTGGCATGTAATCAACTGTAATGGTTTCACAAGAGATTGTTCCTTTTATCTCCCAAAAAACATCATTATGTGCACACGCCTCTCGTCAGAGATACGACTGTTCTCACTAGCCAACTGCAGTCTTCCCAAATAAATGATCAACATCAAGATAAGCCAACTGAACGCTAAACGTGTTTGCATTTCAACTGTATTTCACTGAACGCAAACAAGTCTGTATGTGCCATGACTTGAACGCTGGAAATCACAGGAATGCGCAATGCGACTATATTAGTTCACAGCCATGCCCTGCGTTTCAGGCATCAAACTACGATCGCAAACTAGCAAGCTAGTTTGTCAACTTGGCTGAAAAATATTCCCCTAGAGTGTGATTGACAGCCCTACTGACGTTTCTCACTTGTTAGTTGCATTAAACCAGATGGTCTTCCGTCAGGTTTCATCGCGATATTTTGGTATGGAGCTGAGAAAATCCATCATGTGCGAAATTGGTATTCAAAGTTAATCACTCGCTATCTCGGATACGATGGACGATTTAACGATTGACTGGGAGAGGAGGCCATATCGAACGGACATCGGAAGTGGCTAGTTAGTGTCATGCTTTAAACATATACACCAGGACACTATATGGTAAAAGTATTGAAACGTCCACTACAGTGAATGGATGCATATTACGTTACAGTGACAGCGAAGATAAGGTGAGTAAAAAAGAAAGTGATTTTACCTCCGTGAGAATGCCACCAGTGGACTAATTTTGTGACTTTTCGTGTGCACAAGAGAAAGGAACCGGCCGTTATCAAAGCAATAAATAACCTACTCTCCCTATCAGGCATGCAAAATGCAAGACCCAACCAGCGCAGACTATGCGTTTTTTTATCGCCTCGATTACTAGTAACGGAATTGCGGATATGTTGACCATACGTCAAAGAACTGCGCAGATGTTCACACAACCGGCCCACTTGATACAGGATAATTGGCGGAGACAACGGTAGTCGAATACGACAGGAATACATGTGTACATATTTTTGGGCGGGTTATGATCAGTACAACAATATCGAAAACACACACGAATTGTAAACCATCCAAACAGTAAACAATCCGACACTACACATGATGGAAACGTAAATATACCACGTGCCTTCGCTATCCTCATTGGCACCTTGCCAATAATATAACAAGCTGATGAGATGAAACTATCAGGGAAGCGAATCAAACGACAGTCGAGCAGCCTATAAACTAACTACCGTTGACCTAGAAGGTCGAAGCCCCAACTGTTCAGTTTGCTTCTGACTACTTTATCAAAAGCTATGGTTGGCTCGCGCGATGGAAAGCGCGGCATAGTAACACTCCGCGTTGTGTTTGCCGTCAAGTGGCTAGTGTCCATCAAGAAGTGGTATTTGACCGAATTGCTTAACAGAATTCATGTACAACCTCTCGATTTCTACGACAACGAAAGCACATCCAACAGGGACGAGGCTGGTCACTTTCCAAGTCTCCCGGAGTAAGATGATCCTAGTCAAGAGTGAGATTTACGTAGAATGAGATAAGCGAAGAACACATCATTATCCTACTGTGTTACAATGGAGCTGGTACGGAAAAGATGAAGAGATTTATCATTGATAAAATGGAGGTGTCAGGAAGTTTCTGAGGTATCAAATAGTTTCCTGGACGTTACGATGTCAGCAGTAAGGACTGGATGACGGGTCCACTGTCTGATACTCGGGTACGTCATGTTGTCCTGAAAATAACCTTTAAAAAACAGCAAACATTGTTTCTGCTTGATAATTGCCACACGTTCACTGCGCATTTAGGGCCTAAAAGGAGTCCACGTGACATTTTGTCCACCAAATATGTCTAGCTGACAACCATTTGAACAAGGTGTTAGCCAAATTCTCAAAGTGAATTGTAGGACGTGATAGATGATAAGATACCTGACCACGTATGATGTCTGTACGACAGTCATATGTGGCTTGAGGCAAGCCAACGACCTCATTTCTATCGAGCAGGACAACATGGTTCCATAGATACGCATTAACTGCTGGTGTTATTAGGACGAAAATAACTGTGGCTCCGGTGACCAATTGCAGGTTCAGACGGATGGGTCTCGGACCTACTGCTTCAATCGAATGCGACGATTTACGACTAGACCTCCCCCTTCAGAAGTATGCCGGTGTAGACTGGCAATAGTTTACCTAATGAGAAAATTAACACAATCCGTGGATTTTGTCAACGGATAAAAGCTTTTCTGTTTTGAGATGGAACCAAAAAGGGTCGTACCCCACTCAAAGAAAGTGTCGTAAAGTATGCATACTTTACGTTTGCTTATTCAATGCCAAGATCATCCCGTGCATATTCATTGGGAACTGAACGACTTGGACAAAACTGGGATGAGTATACAACGCATTCTTTTCGAATCAAAATACCAAACGATAATCAACCATTCCTCTACTGGCATCTGGGTTTCGAAAAAGCACGAACAAATTCACATTTACTGAGTGTGGCTTATGCAAGCCTTCATAAATTTATGGATCATAACTTTAGTTGATGCGTACCTCACAGGAGCTCACGTGCCACTGAAGAGGTTTATTGCCAAGAGAGGCTGTCTACAGCGGATGTACAGTGACAGTGATGCGACTTTTCGAGGATAACAACAGGACACTGAAGCCTTTCTCACTCGTGGTTAGGATTGGATCTTCAATCCACCTAAAGCAAGCCATCGAGAAAGTACATAGGAAGGAGTTATTTGACCTATAAAAAGGAACCTGCTGGTGGCGTCACAAGAACAACCAGTTTCAAACGAAGTTCTTCATATGACGCTGATGGAAACTGAGAGGATTCTTAACGGCAGACTCCTAATTATACAGACGGACGACCTTGATGAGTAATAGGCTCTTACTCTGAGAACACTGCTCCTGCTTAAAAACAATTTATCTATTCCAATTTTAGAAGCAGTGGGTAAGAGTTGTCTTAACGGAAGACGCGACAGGCCACTTATGAATGTTCTGATGGAATTGGATACGATCCTATTTGCCCACATTGCAAACGATCTAACAACGACCAGCGATGAAGCTCACTTTCGCAGAGTGAGTTCGTCATATTGGTTGATATGAGAATATCCAAAAGCCATTGGCCGAAAGCGGTTGTCGCAGAAGTCAAGAAAGACAGAGACGGTCTGGCGAGAGAAACAGTCCTACGAACAGTCGGTGGAATTATTCGAAAAGAGGTTCGGCACCTGTGCAAGCTTGAAGTAGACGAGATTTCACAAGAATGTGCTAATGAGCGAACCGTATTTACCGCCTTGTGCTATCCCTCATCTCATTGGGAATGTAAGTTTCGTTGGCGTGTCTATTTTTGTTTCTTTCTCCTTCAATTTGAATAGTTTTCCTATCAACTGCAGCATACTTGAGCCAATAAGTTTATTACGTTGTTCATTATCACCTGATGCTACTTGTCTGTGAACCATCTTCGCTCGGTTAACTGCCTTGACTGTACGTTTATTCTCATTCACGACTACATTTGCATCACGAGTTGGCCAAGACAATCATCTGACTTTGATAGACCTCGGGTGCATAGATTCCGACGAGACATTTAGCGTACCAAGTTGTAAGCCTAGTATCGCCTACAAGAGGGCTGCCTGCTGCACTCACAAAATGTCAACGTGAAACTCCTACTTAGTGGGAGGTCGATTGATCTTGACCATGCAGATAAGATGTTGTCTGACAAGTTCCAAGCAGAACAGCCGTTATTTCACGCTTTGCCAAATACTTTTGAATGCATTCTGCAGCATTAAATCACAATGAGCTTTTGAAGGCTGCTTTGAGTATGTAAATTAATGTTGCATAATGAAATTATGAAGGCTGTTGACCGGCTTGTGTATTTAGAAAGTTGTATCAGCAACGGCGGAAGTACAGGATATGAAATACAAGCTCGTATCTCTAAGGCTAAAGCAATATTTGACAACCCAAGGTATCTCTGGTAAAAGAGAGGCATTTCTCTGAGGCTTCAGGTCACATGGATAAGGCGACTGTGAGGGCTATGCTACTTTATGACTATGAAACCTGGCTGCACAGTAGAAAACGTTAATCAACTTTAGGTATTCGACTATCGATGTTTGCGTTCGAAAGTCTTCATCAGAGGGCGTTATCGGGTAAGTAACGAAGAGGTCAAAATACGGGTATTTTGTAGAGAATGTCCAACTTTAGGTATGCACAGACTTAGATGGCTTGGCTATGTAATAAGGATGCCATCTGGTTGTCTGCCATGGCGAGCACTTTTTGCCGATGTCGCGACCGACTGGCGTAAGATGGCGACGTGGACAACTGAACTGGCGTAGAGAGATGAAATCATTCATCAGGGGATTAGCGGCTGTTGGTCGGCTTCCTCCCTCGAGATGGGGCCCTCAGAAATCACAGAGCCAATGGATGGAGACTGAATGAGATGGCGGTGGATCGGGCTTATTGACGTGAATGTTTCCGTTGAAAAAAGTGCGATCAAGGATGGGGGGTAGTGAAATCTGTAAGTAAGTTGTCTCTTTGATAAAGCTTTACCATCATATACAGGTCGGCTGTCTGTTTACACAATTAAGCATCTTGATGGGTTTCGATATAGTTGCTCTAAGCAATCCGATCCCTCCCTTTTTCTTCCCCTCTGTTTTCCCAGCAAAGGCTTTAGCCTATTCATGGTTGCACGGCAGTTAAGTGACATCGCGAACCAATGATGTATTGTTTCTTTGAAAATGAAGAGAAGAGGGATAGACTGAATACAACAAGGCGCTCGGTTTTAGAAGGCGCCAAGGATTGTGTGAACCAACGTGACTAATGTGGCGAGGTCCACGCGATTCTAAGGCAGGTAGGCTACTTATATAAATATATGAATATTATATATATATACCCGTTTTAGAATCGCGTGAACTACATGAATCACGTTGGTCCACACAATCCTTAATGTTCACTAAAGCCGAGCACCTTGTATTCGGCTTATCCTCTTTCTCTTCCTATATATATATATATATATATATATATATATATATATAATATGAGGTCTACCCGTTCTGGTAGAAATATCTGGACTCACGAAGAATTCGTTGTCCAAATGACGCCAATCACGAGCAGCCACGAAAAGTATCAAAACTTTGCAGATGAGACATCTGAGCCGAAAGTTACAGTGGACTCTAACAGTCGTCATTTTAAAGTAATAACTGTGACATAACAAGCCAGTGAATGAATGGTGTGTTCTTATCTATTCAGCCCCCACTCAACTGTTTCACACTCACCCGTTGGTGATCGAGAATTTCATTTTGTTTACTCTCACTGCTCCAAATTTCTCTCCACTAAAAGCACTTCCTCGGGACACCCTGGTAAAGCCTATATCTATCACTTGAATTCTGTATCTGTTCATGGCCTCACAATTTGCGGCAGATCATACTGACACATTTTTAGCAAACCTTGCCATCAAGCGATACTTCATACATTTTATTAACCAACAGACTGCATTCGCATACACACTACAGCCGACATATATGGGTATGTTGTCTCTGCGAATCACCACCAAGCTTCCCGCATTGTCACATACTCTTCTGGCCAATCTATCACATCTCATTGTGTGTTCACGATTCGCTTATCGGCTGATCCTGTGGTCTCAGTCGCTGGTCCAGCTGGTGTCGGGAATGCATTAAAGGAAAGAGCTGAAGTCACACTTCGTAAGGTGAACCCGAGTCAATAGCCGACTTCGTGCCATCTGTCTAGAAAATAGCAGCTACCGAAACATTAAACAAGTAATGCTGAGGTTTGCCTCCATCTACTCAACACACCTTCCTCAGTCACATATCTACAACAACTGTGTTCAACGGAATTGTCAGGTATAGCACAAAACTGTGGGTGTATACAGAAATTCTTATACACGGAATGTATTAAACCGCGTTTTTCCGTCCATGTTGAGTGGTATTACGGCTATACTTGTGTCAGACTGCTTTATATTGCTTGTTAATTAGTGACTTGCGAGCGTCTTGAGCTCACAGTAGTACACATACAACATACAAAAAATGGTTTTCACTTGAGATCTGAGGTGATTCAGAATGACTTATCCGGCGTGTTGGTTCTGGGAGCAGATCCGCAAAAAAAAGCTATGTAGAGACAAGAAAACAAGTCGTCTGTCAGCAATAAGATAATCGAAGCAAGTAAAAGCCTCAAGTGAGAAGCTTCCTAAGATGGCTTTCCGAGACCAAATCTGAGGTAGGAAAAAAATACACTAGAGATACTACTTAAGGGTAACCTGGGTAAATAGGAAGTGTCAACTTCGAATGGCAGAATCAGTAGAAACAATACACTGAAAAAAACGTCCCAAAATACAGCTCAATGAGTCTCAGAATACATAAGAGGTGATCCAGAACCGCTCATTTCAATTATTGCATTACCGGTCCTGCTGGCGACAGCTTCCTAATTGTATGTAATGCGTTACGTACGATTTGCTGAGACATTAGGAAAAGTCTTCGTTACGAACTAGTTTTTGAGAACATGTTGACAGCTAAGTCTTCGAAAACACGCGGTTACCTGTAAGGGGATATCATTTTCAGCCGCTTTCGGAGAATCGACCCCGCCCTTCTGTGTTTCGTTAACAATCAGGCCATCGATAGCGTTCTGATGACGCCGTAAAAAGCGACCGTCTGGTAGGAGCCGACAGGTTCTCAGGTCATCTGTTGGCGTCGGTAAACCCTGTGGAAACTGGATTGGTTGGATTCTTATCAAATGTTTAATAACATCAAGATCTTCATTCACAGAGGATGTGTATAAGACAATGATCCAAGAGTGGTTCTAGAAGTGATGAGAATAAATAAAAAGCATGCATACTTTAGTGTCCTTGCCCAGTCCATGTCTTTCGAGTATCGCTCGTTGATAATGTGGTACCCCCGAAATCGGTTTTACGCGACATACCATATGCAACAATGGTGGCTCCGTAACTTGAGTAGGTGTGCTTGGCGGACGATTGCGTATTTTATGCAGGTCAAATAACCGTTTTGCCCAGGCATTAGGATTCAGGTGCTCCTCGCTACCTGGTATAGGCTTGGATTCATAAGTTCTTGCCCGCCCAGTTTTACGAAAGGTCAAATGAAATTGCCTCCGACATAAAACTTCCACAGTTGAGTAAAATGAAGCACCTCGGAGTAACATAACTATTTAGGGGGATAAAAAAGTGGAACAAGCACAAGCAACTGGAGATATCCGGAAGTGAAAATCAATGAACAAATAATTTTATAACGCGCGCTTGTGGTTGATCGGACTATGACAATATCCGTGACCAACGTGAAATGGTTTCAGTGATGGTGAAAGATTCCGAATCGTAGAGACCAGATACATGGCCAAGTAATCGCCTGGACGCTTTGCGGTTTCTCCCAACTGTCACTATCCATACTGAACAATGTGTGGTACGACAGGCGCTCACGTGGAGAACGCTCGAGATAGCTGTCTACAAATGCGCATTCTGCACTCGGGGCGAGCATACAGCGATCTCAACAAAATCGCATAGTTCACTGGGACTCCTCTGCGATGGAGATAGCTCCTGAGAGAATTCCTCCTCGGCTAGGACGGTATTCACCAATCTTTGATATCTCCGGTAACAAAGGGGCACTTATCTGAGGCTTAGAGGTTCCGTATATACGGCGACGGTGAGGGTTGTATTACTTTACGACTGCGAAACTTGGCTGCTCAGGACAGAAGACACGAACCATCTTCAGATATTTTACTATCGATGTGTGCATTCGATCGCACACATTGGATGAAGTCGACGGAATTTAGAAGCGGGTATTTGATAGTGGGCGTCAAGTAAATTTTTGTTCAGTCTATAAGTATTGCACAGACTTAGATGGTTGAGTCATGTACTAAGGATGCCAGCTAGTCGTTTGCCACACCGAGCACTGTTTGCCGACGCTGCGGCCGACTGGTGTAAAATGCGAGGTGGACAGATGATGACCTGGCGTGACGAAGTGAACGATTTCGCTGGAAGGCTGGCCAATGTAGGCCGGATTCACCTCCCGGGCTGCAGCCCTTACGATTCAGAGTCGGCGGGTGGAGACTTTAGATGAGATGAAGACTAATTGAACTAGATGGCGTAAATATTGTTGTTATCTGGCCGAGTTATCTGTGGGGTAATTGCACCTAATGGCGTATGACAGTGAAAATCGTAAGGAAGCTGTCTTGCTGATGACGCCTTACTTTCACTTACAGCTCGGTTGTTTGTTTGCAAGGTGTAGGCGCCTTGATGTTGAATGTTTGAATACAGACACGGCTGTTTTTAGCAGTTAGGTCCCTTCTCTTCTTCCTTTTTCATTTTTCGTGACCAGGTTCGTTTCTTTCTCGATCGTTGTATCGCAGTTAGACATCAGTGGGAAACAGATACATTGGTCTGTGAACATGATGAGAATGAGAGAATGTCGAGCAGCCCAGTAAAAAGTCTTCTGATTTGAAAACACCAAGACTATATGTTGGCAGGAGTACTGTTGCACCAGTGCATGTGGCAAGTTGGAGATACACTCAAGACCGGCCTTTTCGTATTTGGTTCTTCGTGTTTCAGAAGCAGTCGCATTATCATACTCGTAAGCATCTTGGATGCCGCCAATACCTGTGGTAATTTTTGACGACAGGAATGATCGTTGATAAGCACCACTCAAGAGGCACCTCTTCAACCTCTCACACAGAACAAAGAAGGTTGTTTAGTTCAGCCAACAGTTTTCTACCGCTGTCTGTGAGTCGAGCTAGGAAAAGAAGTTCCAGGGTGAAGGTTTATCAATTTTCATTCATTTAAGTCCGAAAGCCACATCGGTCTTCAACAGCAGATAGTCGGAAATATCGTAACTAGCCATACAAAATCTTCCATTCACAGCTCAGTGAATTGGCTAAGATTAACTGAATTTCTCGGATTATTTGTCAAGTAGCCTTGGTAAACCGTTAGTTCGTGAGCCATATTTTTCACATATAGTCGACGGTTAGTGTAACTGAGTCGGGGAAAACAGCACCCGGCTATTTCCTGATAAAAATACCCATACCGCCTCCCTACCTGGCTCAGTCAAATAAATCTCGCGGTTCTTACACAGGCTCTTTGTAAGTTTGCGTTTCAATTCGCGACGGTCTTTGTCGTGTTTAGAGTTAAGGACAATCAGTCAGTGTTTGTTCATAAGCTCTGCCGAATCAGCAGAAATCTACTTTTGCCGCATGTGAAATGCTTCTTCGGAACATACTTCCTCAAAAGACGTTCGCGCAGCTGTTGAGATTTCTGCCAAGGGCCCATTTGGGTTATTCTACTGTCGTAATTCAAGCAGTTTGACTGGCGGCGCTGCTTGATAAACGGCTCGCATATCCTCATCGCCAAATTTCTCACTTAATAAACTGTTCGCTAGCTAATGATTTCTAAGCAAACGACGGGACATAAGAAACATCAACAACGGCATATGATCTGATTCACGATGGTTACCCTAAGATGAACGGCAATCATTAATGGAGTGACGTCATCAATAGCTAAAGACCATCTTAGCAGTTTGTCTCCGTGGTTTCCTTATGCAAGACGGTCTGTACGTGGCGCATTCCTGTCCTTTGGCTGAAGTAAACAACTCGGTATATAGAGTCCAGATGAAATTAGTTATGCAAGTCGGTCGCCCATGCAAGTGCGTCACGTCCGGAGAACAGGCCTAGCTGCTTGTCGTCTGGAGTAAGATTGCCAAGTAGCGTAATCAAATACTAGCAAGCACAATGGCGTCCGAATGCTTAGTTTGAATTAGAAGATGGTCATGACGATATCTAAACTACTGTCTGTTGAAATACATGCAGATATGACAAACACTCAAGGTCCGTTTTGCCTGTATCGACAGACTTTTACCAAAACGGCAAGTCTGATGGCACATAGATGATCATCCATTGGGGTCTAATGGAAGGACCACTATTGTTTTGGAGCTGAGTATAACCCCCACTCTCGACTGAGAGCCAAATTCAACTTCATTGTCGTTAGATACCTGAGAAAGAACTGCTGGTCCATAATACTACACAAGGGTAAATTCAAATGGAGAATATCGCTTGCATAGCAAATGTGAGTCTTGAAAACAGAAAACCTCCAGTTCTGAACTTCAGAGGGTGTTTGCCAGAGCAGCCTGCCGGTCTCTTTGTAGTTGTCGGACGTCAAAGCGCAAATGTCTACTAGTAATTTGGCTTAGAGGAAGGAAAATTAAAAACAGATTGGAGAGAGTGAAAATGGATGGGATGGTCTGTCGAAGCAACCATGATTTCGGTAATGCTTCAATTGTTAAGGCGGCGGAAAGGGTTAAGCTTGAAGGCTCTACCCAGACAGAAAAGTCTGGCCAGTGAAATAACGGAAATTCGCGTTTTTTGCGGACCCCATTTACAGCAAAGTTCAATTCACCTTGTAGTGAGGGGCTTTTCTAGTCCGAGAGAGCAATGAATAGGCAAATGCTGTCTCATTCTTACCATTGCTGAATTCAGTGAATGTCTTCAAGGCTGTAACAGGCCTTTGAATTACGTTGATAGTTTTTAGACCGTATTGGATAATACGCAAACGGACACGAACAACCGTTGAATGATAGAAATGCGCCTCGGTTTCAGGAAACCATTTCTAACCCGTTTCATTTTTACTCGAAAGACAGAAGTGACGTAATTACAGAAAAAGTTCTATAAAAAATGGTGCTGACATATGCTCATAATGTGACGGATGGGCAAAGCCCACAGCGAGTGGATTTCGAACACGGACGACCGGAAGAGCCATCGCTGAACGAAATCGGACCAACCGGCGAGAAATGGCAAGCAAAAAACCACAACAGAAAGCGTCAGCCACACACACAAAACCAGGCAGAAATGCACATGACGTGAAAATCTAAACCGCCGCTGCATTGTAGGCTGGAATTCCGGCTCATAAACGCGAGAGCGCGTGTGATGTAAAACGTGCGAGTTGGACAGCAAAGATTGTGCTTTACTGAATGACTTTTTGCTACAACGCCATTGTGCCTCACTACCTAAACACTCCTACGCGGTGAGTAGTGCAGCATGCAACTCTGAATGTAACCGCTTTTTGTCTAACTGCTCTTCTTTGACCTACCCGACACGGCTGTATTTGAGAAGATAGAGCTCTTATTCAGCATATCTCCTCAGATCAATGGAGCACAAGCCTGATCAACATATTATAGTAACAGAACAGGTCAGAAAATACGAATCACTGTATCACTTCCTGTACCCACACCATTTCTCATGAAGCTCTCTCATTACACGGGCCGATTAATAATCCCACAAATTGGGTATCTTATACTAAATCTAGATAATCAATGTAGTATAGCATGTTGAAACTGTAAAGCGCACCCCCAAAGTACTTCGCAGAACGCAACATACTGTCTACTGTCAATTGTGCTGCTTGGAAAATGTTAACCAACAATATTTTTGAAGTCCACATAGCTGAGATCAGTCAGCCTTTCACTAGGCAGGAGGTTTGTGACAGCATTCCGTGAGGATGCTGGCTATAATCACATGGTCAGTCTGTCCGCATGATAAATTGCACAATGTACATGAAATCATTTATAGAAGTGACTTATATAGGTCTACAGGCTTAACATGAGTGCGTATCGACAATCATAGTCTAGTAAGTCCTTTACATTGTTTCAGTTAAAGACTGCATCCTATTATATTCAGCTATAATACGGTCGCATGGTGTGAAGTGCTTTTTTAGCAACCGTGCATACATTTCGTGCTATTAAAGGACCTCTTAAGAGTTGAGGGATGTGAAATAGTAACTCACTTCTGAACGTTCAGAATAAAAGTCCAGTGAATAATACGAAACTGGTGTGAATTTTTTCGCTTTTTTCTTTCAGTCTTTTTGGTAGTGCGGTACTGAATATCAATTCTACGTCATGCGCAGTAATAGCAGTTGGGTATTATCACTCAATATATACCCACGCAGAGTTTACCTGTGTTTGCTCTGCTGAATACATTTTGTCACCGTTCATTGTTCGTACGTGTGGTACCATCTGTATTAATCACCTGACTATCAAAAAAAATATTCGCACCAACTATTCCACGCATGTCAAACTTGACTGATATCCATCTGTGGACGATCAGCCTGTTGAAAAGTGACTTAATTGCAACGCTGGATTCCCTGGTCATTCCTCAGCAGCGGACGCTCAGCACACTGGATGAGCTGTGTGTGGTGTAATTTGTGTCTATAAAAACTGATAGTCTTATATTTATATTTCGTGTTCCGACATATTTATCGCTTGACTTTTTTTAGTTCTCCCGGTTCTGTTGTAAAGTGGATAAGACCCCCATCGCGGCAACTTCGTTTTCCTCTCTCGTGCTCATCGTATGAGCTAACTGTATTCAACCACATACACCGCACTGTGTGCTACGAACATACCTCTGAAAATTGTTAAGGCGACAATAAAACTATCTGAACAGGCAAGAAAGGAAGCCGTCGTAGTAATAGACGGTCGCTTAATCGTCTTGGACAAATTTAAGCTCAACAGTGACCCGCTATACATAGTCAAAGGTATGTTTTAACGCACGGCAGCCAACATATTACCCATGACAGTCGGCTAAGAGCTACAAGAACAACGTCACATGAAGAATTATGGTATTCTTTTCTGACACAGAGGTTCTCATGAGGGTATATGAACTCAACCACTTTAATCCGCACCCAAAATTCTGTTTTAGGGCAGGTCTGCTGAGCAGCCTTGAAACGTATACTTTTTCGGGAAAGGTCACAAACAACCTGGAATCTTCTGTATTGTCTCCAATAAATATAGTTCTTGTCATCAAACCCGACACGAATGCTGGTTATACTGACCAGGATGCGTTGTCGGTTACCTGCTCATAGGACAGCTATTGAGTCTGCAACTCCGTACAAACGCTCCGAAATCGCAAGGGTATCTTGACCTAATTGTTTTGTGAATACACAGACAGTAGATGCACATTCTCCTTACGCAGTCAACCACTCGACGGAACATCCAGAAAGAGGCACAAAATGCCTGTAAAACTAAGCACTTGAAATGTTGAGAAAATATTAGGACTTCTGGATCTATCTCCACGTATGAATACCACTTGGTTGAACACAAGAAATGTAATCAGCTTTGAAATCTGTGAGTGCTGGGCTACACTTTCAGCATGAGCAAGTTTTTTTTATCTGGCTTCTTACAAAAAAAACTGGCAACCGAAAAACAGAACTCAGAGCGTTCCCAGTTTGCAGAATGCTTACAAAGTAAAAGAAAAGGAAGGAAATAGAATAAATGAAACATGGCACTAAGAGGGAGCAAACTTGGTTGTCCACCACCAATACTTTCATACTTAAACAGAGATTGCCGTTAAGCAGGTTGTTCCGACAGTCATTGTAAGGGCTCGTTCGTGCCATTGTTCTCCTCATACTTACGTGGAGTTCCTCGTCCTGCGTAAGCAGATGCTGAGCTGCAACCATCTGGGAACATTTCTAACGCATGAACTATCCCACAATACACCATGTCTAACTTATCGGGGCAGATGAGCGTACCTCCACCTGTTGAAACACATACACAGCACATATAGTATCTCGATATTATGCCTGCGTATTTCTACTCATACGTGGTTATCCACAAAGGAACATCCTAAACTAAAAACTGACCAAGATAAGACAAGAATACCAGAGATCTCAAGCTTAGTCCGCGCATTCCCCTAATTGTTCGCAGGCACTATGATTAGCTGTAAGAACGAAATATACTATTCGGCTACGCCCATCCAACATGACCATCATACAGCCACCGGTGGTTAGTATCTCTACTCATTAGAACGTCGAACAAGACCGAAACATACTGTTTGCTATTAAGAAGCAGGTCTTTCACAATTTTCCACATCTACTTCGGATTACTCAAACGCCTATCCTTCGATAGTGGCGAAAAAACCAGTTGAGGAATTTGTAACTTGTGCGTGAAGAAGAAAATCAATTATATGATGTTAGCCCTGAATAGGGCTTTCGTCTTGACATTTACGAAAGCACTTCCATGTCGATTTCCGATTCATTCAACACTTTACTTCCACGTTTCCTGTGGGGTCGTGCTTCGTAACTTATACAATCGACATGGAACTATTTGTACGCGATCTTGCAACTGACTCCAGTTTAGGCGAGCTACCACGCTTCAATCGCCGCCTCTTTCAAAAGCTTTAATAATGCGCCCGTGTATATCGGGACTGATACGACTGTATTGCCTGTCACTCATGGATGGTTTTGTAACAATAAAACATGTTTACGAAGCCACTTGACTGCACCAGTGTAACAGGTTATACAGCGACTGACGATGCTCATTAATCCGTGCTCTCTGCTCCCTAAAAGCTGGACTCTATACCTTGATTGGGCCACATGACGGTTTTGACAACTCAAGTATTCTGTCGGACATCGCCCTATCGCAGCAGCCAATGCGTGCAGTCGGAATCAAAAAGGCGCAAAACAGGACTCCACCAGACCAATCAAGACCCACTTCTGTAGCCTGAAAATTCGACAGAGAAATTAAAATGTCTCAAAACGAAAAGATTTTAAACAGAAGTTCCTTTCTTCCCCAAGAGATAAATAAGTACGCAAAAAGATATAAGTTCACATGAGAGTACTGAAAGAAGCACCCTGTGTATGCGCAAAACCACTCCATGAATTCGTTAAGCTGACGACGGCGGCGCCATCTCACGCGAATGGAGAGGGACTAACCTAATTCATAGTTCTAAACCGGGCGATCGCCACTTGTCGCCAGCTATCGACGAATTAGCTTAACAACCATCCCATGATATACACTACACCCATTCCAGTTCCAGATGTCGATGACTTTCGCGTGCTATGATGTCATCCCAAGGAGTAGGTCTGGATTTCAACGGCAAAAAGGGTCTCACGACTAACGTGTATATAGGTAAGTTGACAGACAGGGATTAGTTGGCTCTTACAGAGTAGAAGGACAAAGATTCGCCGGATGGAGACAGTAGACAAAGCTAGCTCGCCTGTACCCAGTTGTTAGGTTGACGGGGACCCAGGCTAACACGTACTTGAAGAGTGCTCGGTGGGTGGGTGTGTCCGTATGATATACGACGCACTTGGACAACACCTCTAACAAACCGGTCGCTTGTCTGTAGGTACACGAGCGATCCATTTACATTGGCATAAGCTTTGGCTGTTGTCGTCTGAAATCCCGTAAAAAGTCGGATAAGCCTTTTCTCAGGTGTTCGAATGACAGCCATCAGATAAACAATTTGAAGACTGCCGTGACAGCTAATGGAAAATCTCAAACCTCCAGAGTAATGGCTCGATGATCGTCCTCAAACCTGGGAAAATGATGTCAGGGGTAGGCGGCAAATTATTGCCAGTCCCATCTGGCTTCAGGTGACCTAGGTGTGGGTCAGGCGAAACAAACCATCGCATGGATGGTATATGAGCCAGTTGACAGCACAGTGCGCTTGAAGGCAGACCAGTCGCATTCGATCGCAATCCAGTACCATGACTGAACGAGATAATGGTAGACAGTGGAAACGATCAACTAAATACAAAATGCATCAAGTTTTGTGGAGATTGTAAGCTTATGGGGACTAGAACAGTCGAAACTTTTATGCATGAAACCGTCGTTGACGATAAAATTGAGATTCCAGAGAAGTAAGTTCTGCGAACAGATCGCGAGAGAAGCGCTTGCGGAGGTAGTGCCATCTGTATCATTCGGTAGCCCAAGGGTAGTAAGCTACACGACAAGGTCACCGATAGGATAACTGAAGCAGTATGGGCTACGGTCCAGCTGTCAAAGAAGCGAGTTTGTCTAGTGGCCGGTATCTACCGCTCACCATACTGTCTTAATGACACAGATACAGGTATCCTAGAAGCTCTTAATCACGTTGGTAGATTGACGTTTTCTCATGTGTCACTGATGAGTGATTTTAATTCCTCACACATCTCATTTGCCACCGTGAACTACAATGTGGGACACGGAACTACATCTGCCTCTTATTACGATATGGTCTCCTAACTTGGTTGGCATGAGCATGTGAACCAGACAATCCGATGGCGGTACGGTTGTACACCCACCTAGGTGGACTGGATTCAGACGAATGAACCACTCATGGTCAGCCATCTAACGGGTTCTGCGCCCACTGGACTTGGTGAACTTCACTTCCAATTTATTCACATTGCGGATCTCCACCAACCCGAATGCGTTACTCGGTGAGACTTCCGTAGGACGGACTTCACGTCTATGAAACGATTCCTGAATTCCGCTTCGTGGTCGCAAAACTGCGCCCCAACAGGTGGGCATTGAGACCGGGTCAAGAAAGTTGGACAAAACAAGGCGCTAAAGTGTTTCTCGTTCTTCGCCAAAACCACGTATATGCAGTAGGACTGTCAAGATCTTTGGAAGGAAAAGAGCTGCGTGGGGCCGATATTTGCACACGCGAACTTCTTACGATTATGAATTTTATTTGCGGGTCGTAAACATTAGTAACAAACAACGCAAGCAAGACGTAAGAGAATTTGGAAGAATGCAACTCAACAACAAACATCTCATGTGACTCAAGCTAAGCCAGGAATCTCATAGACACGAATATTAGACGATCAACATACCAATAACAATGAAAAGGCAGCGCAAGCACTGGCCGAACACTACAACAAAGTATTCTGCTGTGGACGACCGGAAATCATTACCGACCAGCACGCTACCTCCCCAACGGGGCACACCGAATAATGCCTCGGCCTCTAGGGCTTTAGCGCTGCACATGTGAAGCGTGAACTGTCGAGTCTAGAGATGAGGGTGATCCCCAGTTCTGATGAGATCGCACTAATAATGCTCAATGTGCGGAAGTTTTGTCACAACCACTAGTCATGTTGTTTAATCTATCTCTGAAGTTGAGGAAAGTTCCGACTGAGCGGTAAATGTGCACGATATCTCCAATGTTTATACCTGGAGACCGTGCAAACTCTCAAAACTATCCTCCAATGGCATTGTTGTCAGTGGCTTTCAAAATTATGGGAAGCCCAACTGACGATGTTATAGGGCATTTCCTAAAGGGTACGGGACATCTGCATTCGTCTCAGCATGGCTTTGGTGAAACTAGGTCATGTCCAGACAAATCTCATGGAGGCAATGAACTGGTGGCCGGTTGCCATGGCCACCGCCGTACCCACAGATGTTGTTTCCCTCGACTTCTCGAAGGCGTTTGACGGTGTGAATCACGATAGCTTATCGAAAAAATTTCGACCACTGGAAGTTGGGAGCAGCGAGTCAGTAGGAACTTGATGCTTTTCCACAAGATCCTCCACAATGATTT